>JBAJNP010011348.1:0-14924 GCA_036877545.1 Yasuhikotakia modesta
TGTGTGTGTGTGTGTGTGTGTGTGTGTGTGTGTGTGTGTGTGTGTGTGTGTGTGTGTGTGTGTGTGTGTGTGTGTGTGTGTGTTTAAAGCTGAAACAGGCCCCGGGCAGCATCACTGTGGCAGGACATTTGTTTACACCACACAGCCCAACGGCAATAAAAAGACACAAGAAAAAAAATATTTGTAGGAATATAGCCAAAAAGTAAAAAATAATTTGCATATTGAAAACCTGTATATGTTGCTAGTGAAGGAACTGAGAGGATCTTGTGGCACCATCAGCCAATCAGCCTTACTGCAGCTCCATAAGTCACATGGTATTTATGACTCAGGTGATTGGCCTAAATGAGAGGAAGAGTTTAGAGACTAGAGACGGGGAGTCTAGTCATGTCTAATCTTCTGCTGCGAGATCTCTTGCTTGGATTACTGTTTATGTAGCTGTTAGGACATTATAGGTCAGACATCCTCTCTGTCCACTCTCTCTCTCTCTCTCACACACACACACACACACACACATGTGAATGAATGACATCTTCAGCGCATCAACTATATGCAGCAGTTATAATCAGTGCATTTTTCCCTCTAGTAACACAGGAAGGATTGACCTTTGACATTTGTTTCTGTGACTGGAGGCGGGATCTGAAGTCAGTGGCCTGTAGTGAGAGTCTGTGCTCAATGTGTGTGTGTGTGTTAAGGTAAAGTGCACTGAAACTCCTCCAAAACCAACATTTACACTCTTAACAAGAATGTTATCATGATAAAAATGAGTGTGTTGATGAAGAAACATCCATCCTAGCTAATCACATATCACAGACCTCACATCTGTTGGAAGTTAGACATAAGAACGGCACTTACAGAAGGAAAGCGTCACGAATAACTTGTCTTGGTAAACTGGATGGGACGCACAGTGCTGGGGGCTTTAGGGGGCTGTATACTGTAGCACCAGATGTGTTTACAATATGTGGGAGTCCCACAGTTGGAACATAATGAAGTAATATAATGTTTACCACAGGCTTTATTTTGACCATAAATAAAATATTTATTTTCAGTTTTAAACTACAATTTAAACCAAAATGTTGGGAAAAAGTTAACCCTAACCCTAAAAAAGCAAAATGGACATTTTTCTGTGTTAAATGGTTTGAAATCTCTTTGTGAACACAAGGCACAGAAACACAGGAACAGTCGGTGTTAAACTGTAGTGCTTTATGGTGTGTTAGTGGATCATAATTTCCAATTCTTTCATTTGCCCGTTGCTCTGGGGAATGATGTTGGACGCGTCCCACTGAGCGCAGCTGCACAGCCTGCAGTGTGAGGTCTCAGCCCTGCCCGGATCCAGCCGGTCCTGTGAGCTGCTGTGATGAGAACGAGGAGAAGCTCTGCAACAAAACATCTCAAAGCATGGTCCTCATCTCACTGCTGGCAGTCTGAGGTCACGGAGTCTCATGAGAACAACACCTGAGGAGAGAAAGACTGTAACCTCATGCAATGAAATGCAATTTTTTTGTTTTCTTTATGAATCAATATATTCCGAACTCAGCACAGGCACCGCAGCACAGGCACCGCAGCACAGGCACCGCAGCACAGGTGATTGTGGTATTTTGGCAAGTGAACATGTAAAGTAACTTAATCAACTTAATCATGTTGAGTAAATTAATCAACAGTATCTTTATAAAATCATGTTTTCATTGTCTTCTCTGTTTCAGGTGTGGCTTTAGATTAGTGTTAGTATTTTACAGTGAATCAGACATCTAACTGTATGTTAGAAGTTACAGCTACACAGAACTGTGATGTCAACATGAAACTTTTCAAGCTGGTAAAGAAGCGGCATCAGTTTTTCACTGAAGAGAAACAGCAGCATCTGGAAACCTCACAGAACTCTGAAATGTGTTTGTCATGTGGTCCAGCTGACAGTATTTACAGTGTCTGACCTCTGCTGAGCTATTTCATCTCCAGAAAACAAAGAAGGAGTTGCAATTAGTTGCGTTTTCCTATCAAACAAACTCCAGACTTGCTCTGCACGCACACAAACACAAGATCATTATTTTGTCCAGGATGCAGCTTCTGAGCAAACGAGAGGAAAACTGATCGTTCCATCAGGTGGGTGTTTCAGTCTCACTCCATCAGATGCTCTGAATGCACAGCTGATAATAAGAGACTGATCTGTGATCAGTGAGGCAGACTATCATAAAAAAACAGATCAAGATTTATATACTGTTGGATTTAGATGTTTTTGTTTTTTATTTGACAGTGTAAACTTTCAAATTAAAATTGCTCTTAAAATAAAATGTAAAACAAAGTATTAAAAAGGAGGTCTTGATATGCAGAAAAAGTGATTCCTCCATCCTCCTTTTCTGAAAAACTGAAAGATCCTTTCAGGAAAATGAAACATTTCTTGATGCACTGATGCAAAGGACTCTTGTTATCATCTTTATTTGAGGATCTAATGACCTTTAAAAAGTGTGTTTAGTTTTATTTTTCAGTGAATCATTTCAGCACAAACACATTAACTCACTGAAGCAATGAGCCGTTACAGGTCTAATATGTGACTGTAGTTGTTTATTAACTGCTCTCGTTTCATGGCGGTTTCTCAGCGCGGGAAAGACAGGCAAACACAAGCTGAAGCTCAGATAAAGCTGACATCACTGTAAAACAGTTAGGAATCAAATTCTCAGGAAGTAAATGAAAAGCAAATAAAACTATAACATGCATGTAAACAGATGAACAATAAAGTTGATAGTTGAACAAGTTTTTTCACATGAGAGTAAAACTCTTTCCATCAGTCACAGATGAACAGATCAGCTGGGGTGATACAGAAAGTTAAACGCATGACTAGAGTAACACGTTACACATGCTGTCTGTCTGACAGCATTCATCTGTCTGTGGCTGCAGGCCTGTTATGTTGCAAATATGAAATATGGTTTGGGTGAATTTTGCTGTGCTGGAGTTTTGAGGAACTATTTTCACCTGATTTGTGTAGTTTTGCATGACAATCATAAACCACATCTGTTCCCATAATCTGATCATTTCCATGTTAAGCACAATATATTTATGTATTATATTTTAAATGTTAACTTTTTCACATTTTTTTTAAATGATTAAGTTTGATTTTAGCCGTTGGAGAGCTTAAAAAGAGCAAAAGAGCTAAAAGAGCTAAAGACTGCAGGTTTAAGAACAACTCTGTCTTTCTGTCTTTACTTCATCTCTCTCTCCTGTCCGTGTCTGAAGTTTATCTGATACGGTTCAGGCCTGAGGGGGTGTGTCCTGTGGGGAAGGGGCGGGCAGCTCGTCTTTAGGCCTGTGCCATGATCTATTCATGACCCTCTTTAAGGCGAGTGAGACCCAGCTGCTCTAATGTAAAAATCAAGACCCCCGCTTTTATCAGCCCCTCCTTCCACCATCTCCATTTCACAGGACATCCCCCCCTCACACCCTTTCTCTCCTCCATCCCCCCATTTCTGTCATGTTTTTCTTTAGACACTCCACAACGGACTATCACGGGGCGTGTGATTAACCTCCTCACGTTTAGCTCTGAAAAGAGCAGTTTGTCCTTCCAGAACCGGCTGCTGTTACAGGGCCATGAAAAGACTGAGGCTTGTTCTGTGCTGGAGACAATGGAGAACTAGCAGGAAACCTGTGTTGGGATATTCATGGTTCTGCTCATGAATAAAATATGATTATTAACAGGACTGTCACAATAACAACTTGTGCCAAAATGAGGGTTGAATGAACATCATTAGTAGCTAAACGCAGTAAGAAAAAAACATGAAGGCGAAGAAGATGCTAATGGGATTTGGGGTGACATTCTTTGACACGCTGGGCCTGCAGAGATAAAGTCCATGCAGGCCTGTGAGAAAACACAGATCATGTTTATGCTATAACAGGTGTAGATGCTCATTTCTACAGTTCACCTCTTGTCCTTTATTGTGTTCAGGGCATTTTAAATGTACATTTGGGCTCTTCAGAGAGAGAAATGTAAAATGTCTGAGCGCACCACCGGCTGTTATGGAGGAGAAAGTTGCACCGCTGTATTTATGAGGAAATGATGTAGAGATAATCTCATAAAAATGTAAAAAACACGATATTTGTACCTCTGCATTTTCTCTCAAATTGCCTTTTGTATTTGCAAAGCATTTTCTTTGTTTAAGAGTTTTTAAGCTTTTAAGCTTCTGTGGTTCGTGGCATATCTCACGGCCCAGGGGTTGTTTGAGGTGGTCAGGTACTGTCATGTGTGTCTATCCCCATGTTTACTGTAGTTTACAGTATCTGTAAATGCTGTTGTTTTGTGGTAGGAAACACACTGAACTGGGTCACATATTTAGACGTCTGTACATTTACAGTAAGAAACAATGTCTTACATCCCGCCCCCTCATGAATATGTAAATTAGGCCCCGCCCTCCCGCTGTATAGGTCCAGCGCGCGCCGGACCCGTTTATTCCGCAGCCCGTGAGCATCGGTGCGACACCGGACAACACCGAGCGAGAGGCGGATATTAGAGCCTCACAGAGTCTCTCCTCTACCGGACCGGAGCGGCTCGGTTCTCGTGCATGTGGAGCTATCTGTGTCGGCTGAAGCTGTAGTTTGGACGGTCCCGACAGAACCGGAGGATGATTCTGACACCGAGTCCAAGTTTCGCGGTGCTGACCGTTCATGTGCTTCTGCGGTGCCTGTGGATGAAGGTACGACTGCTGCTCTTCACACAACACTGATGATGATGATGATGATGGGAGACGCGGCGGCGCTCGGGTTCTACGGGCCGGATGTGGTGCCAGATGTTTAACAACATTTAATGGGGATTTTATCACGTGTTACAAACTTTATATGTTGTTATAAACACAGCTGATGACTAACAGTTCATCATACACACCCATGTTCAGAGATGATGGATGGATGGATAGATAGACAGACAGACAGACAGACAGACAGACAGACAGACAGACAGATAGATAGATAGATAGATAGATAGATAGATAGATAGATAGATAGACAGACAGACAGACAGACAGACAGACAGATGACAGACAGACAGACAGACAGACAGACAGACAGACAGATAGATAGATAGACAGATAGACAGACAGACAGACAGACAGGTAGATAGATAGATAGATAGATAGATAGATAGATAGATAGATAAATAGATGCATCTTATTATTACTCAACCCAACCCATCCGAACCCATCTTCGCTTATGGACCCTTCTGAGGGTTCCTCTATCGTGATTGGTCAAGAGCAGGTTCGGTACCGGACCCCATGATCCAGGTTTCGGATGCCATTGGTGAACCGCCCGTCACTCAACATGGTGCCAATTCAACGGATGGGCACGAATCCTACTACCGCGAGGGCGGCGTCGCCATAATATTAAACAGGTTACGCGATAGGACGCGCCGTAAAGGTAACCGGGCGACGTCAGCGCGGCTTATGAATATTCATGACATTAATGCTTTGCGGTAGTGGGTCTGTAATCTGGCGTGTTAGGTGGTCAATGGCTCAGAGAGAAGCTGGATACAGCCGCAGCTGCGATCATGGGTCACCACCGCAGGTGAAAATGGAAACGCGGACACTTGGAGACGCGAGGGGACAGTTTGCGCGCCGCTGTCGTGGATATAAGTGAGTATCGTCGCTTCGGCTCCTCGGCAATGGCAGTGCGCGCGTCGTTTCACGCGCGGGGTGTTGCGCGTCGTTTCACGCGCGGGGTGTTGCGCGTTTACATTGTAGCGTGCGCACGAGTTTCTGCGCACACGCGCCGGGACGCCGCAGTCACCAGTTATAGGGTGTCGCGCGTTTATAACGCGCACCTGCGCGATCTTGGTTGTGTAAATGTTTCAATCGCGTCGTTACTGTTCGTTTAAGAGTGGGTGTGAATGGTGTGGGCTGTCAGTCATTTCTTGACACTGTGGCACAAGCCTGAGCTCAGCTTCGGTGGATGCGATGCTTAAAATAACGCTGTAATGATGGACTTCAACATCTAGGGACGAACTTATCCATATCCGTCTAGGAATACATCCGTAGTTCATGCACGAACGCGCACTTGCGCGCGGACGCAACGCGCATCCAATGCACAACACGCACACATACAGCGAGCTTTAAACGTAACGCGTGTGGATCAATGTATCGCGTAAACGCGACGCGTTGTGACGCCTGCCGCAGATGAAGACGGATGGATACTTGTCGCGCGACAGAGGTGACGCTCCATCGTCCGACGGTCGTTTACGTTTCCATCACGTTACATGTCTCGCCCACCTGTGATTCCTGTCGTTGGTTGTTCCCCAAACTGTTGGATTGGGAATTGGATTGGGAATTGGATTGGCAGGCAGTCGCAGGGAATCTGTGCTCCATGTTTATTATGGCCTCAAACAAACCAAGACGGGCATCAAGGCCTGAGATAATGTCACTCCACGTACATCATGCGTGCAAAATATTCATCAGAAAGTGTGTTTGCTGCAGTGTGTTTATGCTTTTTCTGCTCTTTCCCTTTAGGTGAGATTGTGTGTGTGTGTGTAGTGTGTTAGTTTGCAGGAATGTGTGTCCGTGTGCGTGTGGATTATAAGAAAACTCATTGTGACCAAGCAGGACCAGAATTTTGCTGCAATGACCCGTTCAAGCACAGATTTGTGTGCCGTTCCTCGGCCCGCCTCTCCTCTCAGCCCAGACTCGCACCATCTCTCCATCTTTTGACTTCATGAAGATTCAGTACATCGGTGATGTGATGAATAAATTTGAAGTCCTTGGGATTGTGGGAGAGGGTGAGTTCAGTGTTCAGTACAGAAATGTCTCAGTGATCTATAAACAGTTGGTTTCCATTACAGCCCAAAACTTTATAACAGAAAGTCAACATTTTGTTAAATAATCTGTTATAAAATGACAGCATTTACATTTGTGGCATACAGTGGCACAACCATTATGTTAAATAATGATTTACATAGCAATTTTGTAAAATGTTCTGTTTTTAAATTGCCGAGTTTTTGTAAAACTCACATGTTTGCATGGAGCGTATTTTCAGTTTCACGATTTTCTTCCTCTCCTCAGGAGCCTATGGGGTGGTGTTAAAATGCAGACACAAGGTATGACATGCACTGTTGATTTGAACATGTCTGTGAGTACTTGCATTATTCACTGTTTGTTCTTTCATGGTTCCCTTGAGTGTTAGTTGAGAAATAAACGTTATAATGTTCTTTGCTGGTGGGGGACGGATTATTCTACCTTAGCAGAGTTTAAGGAGACATAGTTGAGTTCATGTTGAAGTGTGTGACTTTTGATGGGCAGCCTTTGGTGAATCGGAGCACAGCTGGAGATGTTGAGATCACTGCTTGGAGACTCTTGTGAGATTATAAGAGGTCTTTTCTCAAGAGAAGACTTTTAAGTAATTAATGCATAAGCTTTCATTTGTGCTAATGGCTCTTGTTTAACGCTACGTTCAGTTAAATTCTATTAGCGCTTCTTCTAAACTTCCATATTGCTTTGTAAGCCTCATTAAAATATGCAGAAGGGACATCAGATGCCTGTTATTAAAGCAGAAATTGATTTATTTGTCATCAGCCTGCAATCGCACCCACACTGATTTGCATACAAGCATCTTAAGACCTGCTAAATGACAGTTTGTGCTGTGAAGTCGTGTACGGGGGCTTCATGTTCTCTCATGTGTAGATGTTTGAGGCCTCGTGCTCCTGTGATGGGAGGGTCTGAAAACTCGTTCCCTCGTGTGGAGAATATTTATTTTTACTGAGGCTGAATTGAGGACAGAGGAGGACGAGGGACGGTTGCATTGGGAGTAAATGGGTCACCTTGAGTGGGAGCACTGGTGTTGAGACTGCAGGACTCTGTGGAGGACATTGTGTGTGACAGAACTGGCAAGATGGAGGAAGCCCAGCTAACGATTTTAGGTTGTAAGAATGTTTCCGTAACGTAACAAATATGTTTGTTTATTTAGAAAGTTGTAGGAGTGTTTCAAACGCTGTTTCTTGCTTGGTTAAATTCTGTAACTGTTATGTTTTTGTTATATATAACGTTAAATTGTTCTATTAAGGTTACTGGAAGAACATTAACTAAATTACTAATAAAATTACATGTTCTGTTTTCACATGAATGCTCGTACTATGGCCCACAAAAGGGAACGTTCTCAGAATGTTGCCTAGGGTTCTCTAAAGAACATTTTTGCAGGAACGTTGGTCAAACTTTTTTAATGTTATATATCATATCGGAAACATTCTTAAGTAGTTAATGGAACAGTTAGCTTGGGCATGTCTAACTGGTACTGAACTGAAATGGGTTTGAACAGCCCTGTTCAAGATATTGTTTAATGTGCATTTTAATGTGTCATTGTGCTGTTGTGGGGGTTTCAGAGCTGAGCTGTGTCTGATACAAACATGTCTGTGTTATTAATAGAACAGCGGCTGTGTAGTCAATCCGAACGCAGTCATTATGTGCGACGCTGTAGTTTTAATGTATAGATCTTACAGGAGACACTGCAATACTCAGTTTAATCGTTCATGATGTGTAACAATTTCATTTTAATTTTATGTTTTCAAGCATGAATTTTAGATGCAACACTGACCTCGTGTGTTTCTCTGTAATAGGAGTTTATTCTCTTAAGTTTAAGTTAAAGTATGACTTTATTTAGACTAGTTTATGATAGCTAGTGGTCAGATGACAGTATTTTTAAAGTACTGATGTATTTAAACCCGCCTGATGCCTGCAGTTTAGTGTCAGTTAATTCTGCAGGGTTTTCATGAAAACAGTCCGTTGTGTTTTCAGTAGTAAAGACAGAGTGGAAGCGTCGCTTCATTTGTGTGTCTGCTGTACGTGTTTCTCTCCTGAATCCATTAGCAGCTCGCTAATAAACCCCTCAGGTTCATTTCCATCTGTTTCACAGGAGACAAAAGAGCTTGTGGCTATTAAGAAGTTCAAGGACAGTGAAGGTAAGAGACTGAACCCAGCGCTTGTTTTTCATCCGTGCAATTCAAAAATGAAATGAATAATCGTCACAGTTACCATGACATGAGCAGTAATTTGCATGAGTTGTTGGAAGCCGTTTGGCTTGTTGTTTGTTACATGCGGACGCTTGACGCTGTGATTGTAAAGTAAATGAAGTCTTACGTCTGTTTACTGTTATGAGATCTGAATCTTAAAGCACAAGCAGTTTTAATGTTTCTGAACCCGTCGTGTTTCCTGTAGAGAATGAGGAGGTCAAAGAAACGACGTTACGAGAGCTTAAGATGCTCCGAACGCTGAAGCAGGACAACATCGTGGAGCTGAAAGAGGCTTTCAGACGCCGAGGAAAATTATATCTGGTGTTTGAGTATGTGGAGAAGGTGAGCTTAAAAAGGCCTCAAACGTCATCCTCGTTTTCACTTTTACTGGCCTGAATTATAGCGTAACCAACAGAGAATGTTTGCACAACATTGGCTTACGTTCTCTAAAAGGCCTGTCAAAGTTATCTAAGCAGTTCTAAGCAGTAATGTTAGAAGAACAATGTTGTAATGTTATATATTCGACATATCAGAAACGTTATTCCTCAGCAGTTGATGAACGTTGTATAAATGTAGTTTTTGTGTTTCTGATGGTTCTGCTGTGTTCCAGAACATGCTGGAGCTGTTGGAGGAGTTGCCCAACGGCGCTCAACCCGATAAGGTCAGAAGCTACATCTACCAGCTGATCAGAGCCATTCACTGGTGCCACAGGAACGAGATCGTTCACAGGGGTAAGACGTTCCCGTAACGTTAGCGGACGTTCCATAAAGTTCTTACAAAATGACCAAAACTGCTCCTGCAGTGATGATAGTAAAACGTTCTGTTAATGTTTTATACCACACGTTAACGTTTATACCACGTAAGAGTAATAACATTTGTCTAACTTTTTTTAATGTTTTACATAATTCTGCCATGTTTGCAACTATTACTAAATACAGATTATTAACTGAATGTAGAAAGTTCAGGCCGTGTTACTTTATATAATAATATAAGCAAATATTATACTTAACGTTTGTGTTGCATATCTTTAAATAAATTATACAGTTAACAGAGTAACAGATACATTTTATTCTTAGATTAAACACACAGTATCCACAACATTTCTACAGAAGGGAAACTAACACGTGTCATTTCATTTTGCGGTTTTTGATGCCTGTCGTGCGAAATCTTCCGTGATGTTTTAATTTTTCTCATGGTTTGTGTGTAAAATGAATCTCCTGGTGTGATTTACAGACATAAAGCCGGAGAATCTCCTCATCAGCTCTAATGATGTGCTGAAGCTGTGTGATTTCGGTGAGCACTGACCCTGGATCAGCCACCCCCACATTCACACCCATCTATCGCTGAAAGCGCCGCAGTGACGACTGAAAACAGTTTCAGACTGAATTTAAGCCCGGTTCACACTGTAGGCACTGAAGGTTTGAGTGTCAAAACTGATTCGCTGCAAATGTTTTAGCTAATTTTAGAAAAGTGATTTTATTTTTTAGAAAAACATTCAGGGTGTTTTGAATGTTACTAGAACGTTCAAATTTATAATTTCATTTATAATGTTTTTGGTAGTTAATGGAAACATTAGGGAAACATTGTTACAACCACAAACTGATAGCTGGAATATGGTTGTGTATTATATATAAAGTGTATTAGGGTTCAGTTGTGCTACAGAAATCATTGCATGACTCGCTTTGCAGGCCAAAGACTTTTATTTTTAGAGTGAAGATTAATTAACTCTGGATGTTGTGTGCGGCGTTCCTTATGCCAAATAACTTCCCTGTTTCTGCTCCCATTTCCTCTTTCACTTCCTGTTTCTCCGGCTGCTTGTTCACCTCCAGGTTTTGCCCGTAATCTCTCTGAGGGCAGCGACGCAAACTACACAGAGTATGTGGCGACCCGGTGGTATCGCTCGCCTGAACTGCTGCTGGGGTGAGTCTGTCTGCAAGCGTTCTTTAAAACGTTCTTCAAAACATTGCTGTAACGTTAGTACAACTTTTTTACATTCAGGTTTTTGTTATATAATATATTCTTAAGTAGTTAGTGGAATGTTTTTAAAACATTGTGGAATTAAAAAATATTTAAGTAACTTTCTTGTAACTGAGCAATAATGCTAACATGACGTCTAAAGAGCTGGACAGTTTGAACAAACCTGGAACTGCAAATAAAATAAAATATAATTTTATCATTTTATCAATACAATGTTTGTTGTTTAATGGAAATGTTAGAGAAACGTTCTTACAGCCTAAAATTGTTAGCATTACAATCCTAAAAATACCGTAACATGAAATGAGGGCATGTTTTCTGTAGAAAACGCTTTGACATGTCGGCTGGATGTGACATCATGCGTGTGGTGTGTGTTATTGTGCTCGTCGCTGTTGAAGAGTCTTGTCTAGTGTGTGACGCTAGATCGGATGAATGCAGTGGAACATTTTTTGAAACTCTCACCATTTAAATTCCACCCACACAAATATTCTCTCGTCCCTCTTGCTGTGTGTTAGTGCAAAGATTTGTGTCTCAGTGTTATGTCTCTCTCTCTCTCTCTCTCTCTCTCTCTCTCTCGCTCTCGCTCTCTCTCTCTGTTCTGCATCTTATCCTTTCTTTTTAATTTTAGTGGTGCTTGCTGTAAAGGCAGGGATCACTAAGACATTTAGATGCCTCCTAACCCTAAAATCTTTAAAGCCTGAATTTTTACCCTCAGCCTGTAACTTTTCAACCCTTGTTCCATCATGAATCTTCCTCAAACCTACTTCAGATCTACCTCAAACCAAACATAGAGCAGTAACCATCTAGCATTACCATCTAGCATTCGCTACATGCAGCGTTTCTCTCAAATGTGTCTCTCTGGTTCTCGCAGGGCTCCGTACGGGAAGGCGGTGGACATGTGGTCAGTGGGGTGTATTTTGGGAGAGCTGAGCGACGGGCAGCCCCTGTTTCCGGGCGAGAGTGAGATTGATCAACTCTTCACCATTCAGAAGGTGTTGGGGCCGTTACCATCAGAACAAATGAAGCTCTTCTACAGCAACCCGCGATTCGCCGGGCTGAGAGTGAGGATGATTCTGATTGGCTCGTCTTTACTGTCTTGATCGTTTTGTGTTTTCTGTCCCTGTTTCTGTGGCATGAGTCCCAGTTTTGTGAATAAGTGGCTGACTGTGACTCATGTGTCGCTATGTGCCGGTGTGAAACACAACTGGCTCTGTTCTGACAGGACCGATCACAGCCCATAATATTCACACACACATGATCCGAACCCTGTCTGTCTGTCTTCATATGCAACATTCTCAGCGAACAGTTTTAGGTAGTAAGAACATTTAATATCACATTAACTATCAAACATGTTTAGAGTTCTTAAAGTGTTGAAAACATCATTTTTAGTTGTTGTATTAAACCTTATTGCTGCTTGTTTATGAAACACAAGAATAATTAAACGTTTTAAAAATGTAAAATCTTGTTTGTGTGGCACATGTGGTGCCCTAGGTAGTGTTCCAGATAGAGATCACTTATGAGGGTCCATACTGGTTATCCTTAAAAGGCAGTGAGACAGCTGGAACAGAGCTCCTCTCGTACACACACACACTTTAATGTCTTTAATGTGTTGTAGACTTAAACTGCAGTCTGATCGGTTTGGCAGTGGGTCACCAGAGAACTTGTCAGATTTGTGACTAAAAAGCTATTTTTGTGTTTGACAGTTTCCTACTGTAAGCCACCCTCAGACTCTTGAGAGACGATATTTGGGTATTATCAACGGGCTCATGTTGGATTTAATTAAGGTAAAGCAGTTTTAACACCCGTCAGAGGAGACGAGTTCCTCTTTTATCCCAGCAGTTATATTTGGTGTTGATTTATTTTAAAATCAACTGCAGATGTCGTATCACCCTCAAGTAAAGTGTGTCATTAAAGTGTTTCATTGCTCTTCTGTGCTGTAACTCTCCTCTGGATCAGAACCTGCTGTGTCTGAACCCGACCGAGCGCTTTCTGACGGAGCAGTGTCTCAACCACCCCGTGTTTCAGGGTCTGAGGGGTACGGAGCGGCCCGTTCCACCCTCGCCCACCCCGCCGCGTTCTTCAAAGAGAAAACCGTACCATGGAGACAACACCATCCCCAGCCGGTCCGTGTCCTGCATCAGCATCTTATTTTTCTCTGTCAATAAATATCAAAACGAATTAAAGCTCAGAAGCGCTAGATAGCTAACTAAAGTTATGTTGTTTCATTGTTAACATCATTAGTCTAAATCAACTGGTTCCATTTGTAAACATCAATTGGTAGATCATTGTGTTAGCATCACATAAAGATTAAATGTTTAACTTTGGATAAATGCATCTGTCAAATGCATGAATGGCAATTATTGTTGCCAAATACTTCTACTAATAAGTATCTGTTGTTTCTCCTCTGCAGGAGTCATGCGAGTAAGAGTTCAGGTCATCGGTACGCTAACAGCAAGGACTGCTCATCTCTACCTCGCCATGAGGATCTCCACCGCAGCACCGACAACTTCCTTAACGGCAGCAACATGCTAATGTCAACCACCCTCAGCCCCACGCTACACCCCAAGAGCTACCAGACGCAGACCCTGAACCGCTCCGCCTCCAGCAGCAAAGATCTGGCCAACAATCTCCCTCACCTCCACAGCCCCAAAGACTCTAAAGGAAAGACCGAGTTTGATTTCAAAGCTTCAGGCTTCACTGCAGGCACCGACACCTCCACTGGCAAGTACCTCAAGTCCTCCAAACCTGGACGCCACTCGTCCTTCCTGGAAGGGAAGACCAGCACGCTGCAGTCTGGAGACAAGCACGGTCGCCATAGTTACATGGAGTCCTCGCACGGATCCATGCCTTCCACGTCCTCCTCCAAAAGCTCCTCGTCATTCCTCAGCCTGTCCAAGAGCCACGGGGCACTGAACGACGCCAAGTCCGTGGGAAACCTCGCAGAGACGCGACTCCACCCGGACGATCCCATGGCGGGATCTGGATCACGCTACTTCCCAACCAGCTGCCTGGATCTAAACGCCGCTCCAGGAAGCCCCAGAGCGGAGCGGCACTCCGGGGGGGAACGACAGGGCCACAGCCCCAGTGGCCGTGGGGGAACCCGGCTGGAGGGGGGCACTCTGGACTCACGGCGTTCTTCTGGGCGGAAAAAAACCCCGGACGAACCCAAGGCTTTGGACACACTGGACCCGAGCAGGGCAGCAGGGGGCGCTCACCCCCACAATCTGCCCTCCCCGCATGAGTCCTACCCTTACGGTCTGGGCTACACAAGCCCCTTCTCCTCACAACAGCGACCTCACCGGCACTCCATGTACGTGCGGAGGGATCGGCACCGGACCGGTCAGGAGGGGGGTTTGGTGGTCGGGCAGGGGGTGCCGACGCGGGCCAGCAGTTTGCAGCTTCTCTCACCTCAGCTGCAGCACAGAACTCTCCCCCGTCACACCAGCTCCTCTCGAGAGGAACTCGCACAGGATCTGAGCAGGGTCAGTGACTGATATCTTCATCTCCTGTGCTGCATTCATGCTCCATCATAATAAATACAATCACCTCTGACTGTCTGCCTGTTATCATCATTTACACACGTCTGTTTCAGCAAAGGAGTGGAGATGCCTTATTAATCATCTGATCTTCTCTCTTTGAATGTTACTTCTCTGTTTTTACTGCTAGCAAACAGCAATAATGCAAAGTGTGTGTGTGTGTGTGATTTGCATGTGTTTTATTGTGATGTACTTACAGACATGGCTCTTCTGCATTCATGTTTTATACCATTGTGTGCACAAACTGTTTCATTACACAGTCCAACACTCACTCCCCCACAAAGATAATCTCTGTGCTGATAGACTCATTTCCAAACAATTTGTTGTCTCCAAACAGTTAGTAGCAGAGGATGGCTGTGATTGTAGATGAGATTGGAACCTCTGTAGTGCGTTACAGGGTCAGTTTTGTTTGGGATGAGTTTGGGACATAGCTTGTGTGTTAATATAACAAC
>JBAJNP010011349.1:0-14923 GCA_036877545.1 Yasuhikotakia modesta
GTGTGTGTGTGTGTGTGTGTGTGTGTGTGTGTGTGTGTGTGTGTGTGTGTGTGTGTGTGTCGATGCAACAATTAAAAAGTTCAACTAATGTTACGGCAGGAATGTTTTCTGCTATTGTCGTGTCTCTGGACCGGGGCAGAACATTGCAGTTACCTACTAATGAAACTTCAGAGAGACATTACAGACTAATGCAAATCACATGAGAGGCTGGTAAACACACAGCTGTGAAAAACAAAGACCTGATACATGAATCTTGTTCTAACTAGAAAACATTGTTCATAAACAACACTGCACATCTTACAGGCCACAGTCATGTCTGAGAGTAACAGGTTATTTTTCCTGGTAACAATTGTCTCATCAGCACCCGTAACAAGCACAAACATGTCTTTACTAACAGTCAACATGAAACAGGAAGTCAGTCTCATATCCTGGTGGTAAGTCCCTCTAAGATTCAGCTAAACTTTCATTTATTGAGTAAAGGTGGTATTTTAAGCTTTTAATCAGAACCGCAACTATAATTCTTAACTCTTTTAAAGCTCTTTGGTAGAACACCCAGCATTTGTGTACAGAAAACAGCATCACAGGTGATATCACAGCCTGAATAACATGCAACATCATGTGACTTTCCATGAACAAACCAAACATCACATTTGAATAGATTTGCATGCGCTCTCGCAGTGAGATCAGCTGTACGTTTCTAGCCGGTCAAACTGCAGATATACAAACACGAAAGGATAAACAGAAACGTGGGAATTTTAGACAGAGAACAGAATGGATCACCAACGGAACCACAAAGCTGACGTTACAAAAAACAGACAAACATAAAGCAAACAGCAAGTCTTTGTCATCTGAGGACCATCGGTCTTCAGGGACTGAGTACATGCGATATTGAATCTGTTCTCCGAGGGCCTGTGAACATCCGCACACGTCCCAACTGCAGTTACACAAACCTTTTCTACAAAGGAAACACTACTTTGGCCTGCAACCTGGAAGCCAGGAGAAACAGAACAGCCAACTGGACCGGGCCGGATTGAAGCAAATCCCACAACAAACACACACAAGCAAACACAACAGGTACATATGGACACGACAACCAGGAAGACATTTCCATAAACAAACGGTGTGACATACATACACTCAAACAGGAGTCAAGACTGAATTCACAAGTCATATTTAGCTAGAATAACAACTGTGTTGATATGCAATGACCCTAAAAGCAAAGAATTACAAAGGGATGACATGAAAAACATGCTCACGTATCCTTTTGCACAAGCGAAAGAAACATTGAGGGAGTTTTGAAAGACAAACAAGGATTTGCGGTAACGGAGAGAGAGAAAAGGGGAACAAGTTTTTAACGTTAACAGTCCAAGCACAGGCCTGAGGGATTTTTATGGCCTGGCAAATGGGAAGGTATTTCTGAGAAACGTTTAAATGACATTCCTCCATTGTCCCCCTGTGTGGCGCAGCGCCCCCTTCGGCTGACGGCGGTACTGCAGGCGAACCACGAGAAAAACAACTTTGATTGGCAGTGTATCAGAATCGCATCACAAAACCTGGAGACAAAAAACTCCAGCCTTAATAAATGTTATTCCAGGTTAAATCTTTCCTTTGCATTATACAGAATGCAATGCCACGTTTTACATCTGCATGTATTCACATGGCTTTGTGTGTTTATAGCGTAAAAATGACAACAGGACTACTGTGCTTGGTTATTTTCCATAAATGCACACAAGCAAACGCCTTGACAATATTTTTATAAGTATAAGTATATAAATAAATAAACAGATCTGATAGGAAAACAACTCAAGTGAGTGAAATAAATGCGTCTCTTTGTCCGACCCCCTAACATCGTTTCCCTTCATGCACAAAACAAGACAAGCAACTTACACACAATACAAAACACACACAACTTCATTCTAACATGTCAGCAACATGCTGGGCTTAATAAATGCATAAAGGTTTAAAACTCATGGCAAAGATGTTGCTTTAATTCACTTTAAAACAGTAGCAACAGCACAGAATCAGGTTTGTTAAATGCACACCTTTGTAAGTCTCAATATGCATTCAATGCATTCAAAGGAGGAATAAAGAATAAACACAGAAAATATATAAATGCGACTTTCTTCTCTTTGTTATAAATGCAATAGTTTTACCTTCATTAAATGCGCAGAACAAACACAGAAACACGACATGGTTCAGTTTACAGATGAACTGACATAATTCATCTGGTTAAAACAACAGCAGAAAAACAACCTGAATTTTAACATTCACGTATGCTGGAAAATAACAGGGATCATTGGTGTTTATTCTCTTAAAGATGAACCCTGGACTTCAATGCGTGTTTAAAAACACATCGATGCATTTAAAGGCGAATAAATGAATGAAACACACAGAAATGAATTTTGATGTTTTGGGTAAATGGACCGACAACTTTGAAACTTCCCTGCAAGTCTAAAGACTCACAGTCGACTCACAGTATCTTCAGTTAAATGCTGTTACCTGGTTTTGAACAATCTGGGATCCATAATCCATATTTTTTGCACAGATGATCATTTTCCCCCCTGTAAGCGCATGAATCCTCCGGCTTTCTTGGTTCCTCTCAGCGACTCGCTAACAAAAGCCAAGCCGCCGTCAGCGCTGCATGTCCGGGCATAGAGCCGCAGAACAATCGCGGACACCTCCGCGGGGATGGCGTCCAATCAGAGCCATGAAAGGCGGGGCAAAGACCGAACCGTCGACCAATCAGCGCGGAGTAGTAAAATATGCCGTGACGTCGGTGTTTGTCCGAAATCTGAGCCAATCAGCGGCGCCATGCGGTGGAAAAGTACCTGTCTGTAAACCGCGTTGGGCCCGCCCACTTTTTAATGACGTAATGCAACCTGACATCCGATTACAATATTAACACCGTCTTAAAACAACAAGTTTGATTTTTAATGCATCATATAAACCTAAAAGTTGTCTGATAAAGTCACACATCGCACCTTGTGTTCCTCCTTAAGACACAAGATTTGTTTATTATAATAAAACTGTGAATGTTTCTTCTGTGAAAGACACTTTGAAAACAAATGTATAATAAGATACTGGATAAACTACAACAGGGCCTTTAAAACTCACAGTAAACAGGACAAAAAGTTTAAGGGTGAGCCTCTGTCCTCTGGTCTAAACAAGTATTACGTCATAAAGCGCCTTAGTGGGGTTAGAAAATGTTTGGTAATGTTAATCTGTTTAACTGGGTACATGAACCATAATAACCCCAAACAAACACAGCCTTCATCTCCAGAACAAGCATCTGATTCAGTGATCGTACTTCTGTACTTCTGTCCCTCCTAAAGTAAGTGTCTGTTTCTGCATCAGGGGTGTAAACCAGAGAGCTGAAGGCTTAAAAAACACCCTCTCTGTACAATGAGGGTTTTGTTAATAGTAAATAACACTTTTGAAAAGAAACACTATTTACAGAAGAGACACGGTAACAGTAATACGTTCAGTACCACAAATAATGATGTATTATAATACTGTACAAATGTACTAATTATAAATGTGTGTTTATATGTGTGTGTGTGTGTGTGTGTGTTTACTTAACCATATATTAGGGACACATTTGTACCCAAAAATAGGGTTAGAGTTGGGTTACATTATTTTAACTAGCTTTTTACCTATCTAAACATAATTGTCTATGAAATGTTATGGCGTGTGTAAAATATGTTAATATAAAATATGTATAAGTTTTTGTCACTGTCTGCGCTTTGCTGTTTCTCAAAAGTGCCACAAGAGGGCAACTTATACAACTTTATGTAACTAAACGTACAATACACTATATTATTAAACATTTAACAAAGTTATTGTGCAGAAAAAGATATCAGACTTATTAAAACATAATTACATTATACAGAACATGACAAACACGTCATAAAAACTCCACATTCATACCAACAACCTGAAAACATGAACATTTAATGCATATTATGTATGTCTACATCAATGACATTTGAGAATGTAAAATTATTTCTAATAACAATAATAAAAAATATTACAGATGACCTTTGACCGTCCCCAGTTTTATAAACCTGTGCATTCAAATAAAAAATGAGAGGGAATGAAAGATTATTATTGCCATAGACGATAAAAACTGCTGAATACCTCACATCTCTGTCCAGCTGCATTTAAAGAGAAACAATGAAGATATTGATCTTGAACTATATCTCAATCTAACATCATTTCTTTGACTTATTGCAGAAATACAGTTGCCGTTAGCAACAGGTTGAGCGCTTTCCAAATACAGACGCATTTTCTTCAGCAATTACGATTCATCTATAAATATTCCCTCCTCAATTCTCTCTCAATTCCCACCCGGTTGGGAAAACCTTGGTAACAAAACAGGTATTCATACTAGCCAATCACAGCCAAGATGATGACCTCATCTGTTGCTTAATTTCAAGGCACCATTGGAAAATTCCTAAACCTGGAAAAAAACATGGAAATAAGGAAAATAAAGAGGAACTACATGAAATAACAATATAAATTTCAATTTAAATGTTTTAATTAAGAAAATGAATTGACATTTTTCACTTAATGTGAACAAAGGTTAATATTTGCTGTCTATAGGTGCTGTGACATACATATATATGTATAGTAGATGCTACAAAATCTCACAAACAGATATAAACTTTAGTGAGAATTTCCACAGTTTATCCAAACTTAAGATGTCCAGTTTTTATATTTTATTTTAGAAGACAAAGCCCCAAAATAAACTTAAATAAATACACAGGAAGTTCACAACGGTTCACAGCCATTTCCATGAGGAAAAAGCTCACGGAAACGTATGTAAATGTACATACTTTGACATTGTATAACGTACATCTTAATATTTATGTACATGGAATCTGTTCCCACAAATTATCAGTCTGAGTTCTCCTCAACAGTTCAACAAACAGTATTTAAACCAGTCCAGTGGCTTTATCCAAAAAGTTGGCGAATTTCTGAGGTTCACCGGGCATGAAGGTGGTTAATAATGAGAGGTCCATAGTTTTTAAAGTCTGGGACAGGGAGCTGCAATGGAGAATTGAAACAAGAACCACATATCGTAAGAAAGCAAATGTTCAGATGTGTATCTCTACCTCTAATGAAGGCAAAGATGATCGTTTATATTCTGTTTAAAGCTCGTGTAACAAACTCAGTGTAAAGCAAACCTGCAGGTGCAGTAAAGAAGATGCGAATCTGCTTGCAGCTGTTTTGCAAGTTCCAGTTGGTGATTGTCCATCAGTTTATCATTGACCACCACGAGAAGAGGCTTATTTGCCCCCAGTGCTTCCAAACAGCTCCCTGCTCCTAATGGGAATAGAAACATTAAAGCTGGAAAACCAAAACATCTGTCTCTCCTCGAAACATAATACAGAAAGTTAAGAGTTATTGTCATGTTTATGTAGATGTTTAAACTCCCAAATTGTCTTGCAATTACCCTCCGTTTATTTAATAAGCCCCCAAATGTGTTTAAGTCCCTAAATAAACTTTATGGACTTTATTGTTTCACCCACCAGCGTGACTGATCACCAGGTCCGCTTGTTTCATGTCTTCAGCTATTGAGTCTTTGAAACGAAACACCTCCACTGTCAGTCCAGGACAACAGTCTGGGTCTGGTACCACCGAACCTCTGCCAACCTGAAGACACATGTCTGTGTACCCGCGATGCATTAACGCCTTATATACAGAAACGCATGGAAAACGTCATTAAACAGGTTGCATTGACTTACACCGACGCTTACGTCACTTTTACGCGTCATTACCTTTACGGATTCATTTGATGTCACAGTGACGATCAAGTCATCGAAACTTGTTGTCCCGACTGTTACAAACACAGTTTTCATTGCATTAACTATTATTACGTTTCTCCTCAAACAGGTTTAATCATGTAGTCGAAAGGAAACAGGAAACGAAGAAGCGTGTCAACGCGAAGGCGACTGCGGCACTTCCGGTCTTCAAAATAAAAGTCACGTCTTGTACATAAACCATTAATTTTCTACGTGGTTTTAAATGACATTTGCATGGACGACTAAGATTTGCAAACAAAGTATTTAGAATATAACAAATGTATTCAAAATATCAGATGTAAAGTAAAATAAAAAGATTATGCTAACTGCAAAATGACAGATGTCATTGTAATGTGGGGCAGATTTAATTTTAAGCCTTGTGAACACAAAAATGTTGATCATAGTTGCTGTAATTATTAATATATACTTCAACAGAGTCAAACTAAAACCTACAAAAATATTAAATATATTTGGTCCATGTTGTGATTTCAACCTTTTTTATAGGTTAAGCAATTGAATGCAGTAAGTGTAACACAATTAAAATGAGTTTTGCTATCCAGTCCTACCTTGTAAGCAAACATCAGCTGACGACACGCTCTTCCTGTTATTCATCAAAAGACTCACATTTCAGACATTTGCTCTTACCACAAAAAGACAGATTGCTTGGAACTGATAATGGTTTTCCAGGCAACTTAAATGTCATTATCAAAAGCCTATTGTGAGTTAGTGCATGCAACCACATTCACTGAGTTCATTTTTTTGGCCTAGGTCTCTTAAATCAACAACATAAACTTTGATGTTTTTTATAAATAATTTGTACATTTGATGATTACAGTTTAAAAGCTAAGAAATATTTATTACTGTGATGAGAGACTGTTAATATTATAAATGTTAGGGCAGCCAGACAATTCATTTGGCTAATGCTAATAATACTACAAACGTTTTTTTAAAAGCACTTTCAGAACCATATTTAAATGTTCTGCAATCCAACAAAACAGACTTAGAAGAAATTAGTTTAGACATCTTGAAAATATAGATAAAAAGGACCGACTCAACACAAGTTTCAGACTGCAATCGTTTAAGGCTTCATCAATGCTGTATTTCAGAAACAAAGCACTGCAGTCACAAAACTCAGAAACAGCCAACAGAATATAAAACGCATATTTATCTATTTTGGTAATTAAAGACTTTAATAAATAGAGTATTAGGAGAGAGAACATACATACCAGCAGTTAAAAAACAAACCAAAACAAATGTTAGATAAAACCCATTAATGGCCGTTACAGAATTAGAGATCAAACCAAATATGTTAAAAGAAAAACAGGGATTTACAAGAAAGCGCCTGCAGGGTTTGCCACGCTCTCCTCCGAACCTTCTCCCTATTTAAGAAAAATAACTATTAATAGTCCCGTCACAGACATTCCCAAAAGTTTTCTGCACTCCAGTTCACAGACTCAACTTGTTTCCCAGTAACCAAAAGATAACTTGGATAACTTTGAAAGATATTGTGGTACGTGCTCTAGAATCTGGACCCAGTGGATCTCAAAAGACCCTGCATTGATTTTCTTCTGGGCAGGAAAGCCTGGTGAGATGTCCTTCAGTTTCAGAGGCTCAGTGGCACAGGTGTGGCTCACGGGGTCAGAAGATCATCAAAGCAGCGACGGGTTCAAGAGATTCAGCCAGGATGTTCCTGAAAGACGAAATGGTATTTAAGTGACAAGAAACACACACACACAACATTAAACAACCAGCCACAGCTAATATTTAATCACAGGAGCTTGACATTCTACACTTTTACTCTTCTTGGTATTATGAGGTCATTTCAATACCTGATATCTTAGACACATAAAACTGTGTTTACATAAAATCACCACCGAAGTGGCGCATCTGAGCACAATTCTCTGAATTTCCTGTTTTGCAACATCCACTGTCCATTCAGGAAGTCACATCTTCCTTTTGCATTACAAGGATTCCCCCCGTTCTCGCGTTCCAGACTGCTGGTCCTGACTGTCTCTTTCTGCTTCATCTCACTGCTGTCGGGATCAAGAGTTTAATTCTTCACGCCACATTCTTGGTGTGAGCCAATGACAACAGCGCTGAGTCAGCCTGGAGCCGCCGTGCGACAGGAACCACAATCTATTGTACAGATGCTCAGCAAACAATGGAGCTGGAGAGCATAGCATGCTAATCACATAAATGTACCATGCAACCATGAACGTTGATCAGTGCTATCATACCTGGAGTAAATGTAAGGCCAGGACATTCACTGCACAACACAGGCGGTACAGCACTGCTCCTGTTTCTCCGGTAATGTGGTGTAGTTCATCTGACGCACAATCTCAGCAAACAGCTCGTCCACCATGTTCTTGCTCTTGGCTGAAGTCTCTATGAATGGACAGCCCCATTCCTGCGCAAGAGCCCGGCCATCAGAACCGGCCACCTCCCGCTCCGACTCCAGGTCCACCTTATTGCCCACCAGAATCAGAGGGACCTTCTCAAAGCGTTTCACGCGAACGATCTGGTCCCGCATCGGCCTGATGTCCTGCGAGGAACAGATTTGGGCATGTTCATGAGAATTATTCATGGTTAAACAGGTTAAATGTATGATAAATAGAAGCATTTGTGTAAAGCGATGTGTGCATGACATTATTGCAACCTGTTGAACATAATGCCACAAACTACTTATGAATGACACAATTTATGGTTTCCTGCATTGCACGGTTTGACCAAACACACTTCAGTGTGGTGAACCAAACCGCAATGTTGTTAATATTACGGTAATAATCCCTCAATCTAACCCTTAAGTGTTTATTTACTGTATTCATAAACGCCATCGCTCACCTGAAACGACTGCTGGTTGACGAGGCTGTAAACCAAAATGAAGCCTTGCCCGTTTTTAATGTACAGATCCCGCATGGACGCAAACTGCTCGGTACCAGCAGTGTCCAGGATCTCCAGGACCGAGGGAGACGAATCCACCTCGATCTCTTTCCTGTAGAAATCTTCGATGGTCGGGTCATATTTTTCTATGAATGTCCCGGTCACAAACTGGACCGTGAGGGCGGACTTACCCACCCCGCCGCTGCCCAGCACAACTACCTTATATTCCTTCATTTGGTCCGATCCAAACTCAATCTACGGCTAATTTGATCCGCTTACCGCCGGCCATAAAAACACAAAGCACTTCGGAACCGAGGTTTCACGACCAAAGCAACACGTACAGGTCAAATCAAAGCCACAGACTCTATAGAGGAAGAAAGCGGGTTTCTCTGCATGTGGCTGGTTATTGGGCTCGGACTAGCTGAATCCACAACGACCCTCCATCTGCTCTCCATCGGGGTCGGTTCAGCCCAGTGTTAATAAATCAGAGTTGATGTATTTCACAAGTTTCGTGTGAGAATCGCGTCCATGTGAACGAAGCGCTACATGACTAGCGTTAGCCGCCTGCGGGCGTCCGCCACACGTTCACGCACAAACACACCTTTCCTGCCTTTATCAAGCCTGTTATTAAAAACGCTCAGGTAAGGGTTTGGCCTCTGATATAGTCAATATAAACCAGCTGCCTCTGGATCTCACAATCCTCTTTTTTCCTGGTCCCGGCCCGCCTCTGTACATCAGCCCGCAGCGGAGCGACTCTCGCGCGCACGCGCACGCCTGATCATTGACCAATAAACATCCGCCGGAAATCACGTCACGGTCACGCTATTATCAGAAACGACAGAGGACGGTTTTATAAATAATTTTAATCTATTGTGGTTTTATAAACGCGTGTGTGTTCATAATGTTTATCATAAAAAAATATAATTTTAGTTTTGTATTTTGAATAAACCTACCTTGAGGGTCTGTTCTGATTGGTTGGAGTTGTGACTGGGCGGGGTTTAGTGAAACATGTTTAAAAGGTTACAGGCTTTAAACACAAGAAACATGTTATTATCAAAATATATGACCTAACATAGTTTAGCTGAACAAGGGATGGTTATGAAAGGGAGTAATTTACCCAAACTCCATAATTTTCTCGGCATCATTTTAAACCTAATTAAATAATGACCATATTACTCAATATTTGTCATTTTGTATTTAAAACATTAATAAGGATCATCATCAGTTGGTTTGCATTCGATATTAAACCTTAAGTATTTATTTCTTGTGCTGCAATCAGTTATAAACACAACCAACAACTGTCTCTCGAGTGATTTATTAAAATGTCAAACAAAAGGAACAGAAGTCTGATGTATATATTCCATACATTTATATTTCGCAAAGGTATCGACAAACGTCTTGAGCGCATACAAGCACAATAAGCTAAATAGAAAGAGAAGCGTTTCACATAAAGTCAAAGCATTCAGTTGTGTTTTGTCCTACAGTGTGAGAGAGAGGAATCGAGAAATCTGTTACATATGGCTTTGAAATAATGTTGACATTCTTTCACTGTATCTCACACACACCAGCATTCGCGCAGGAATCAGTGTTTGCTGACGCCTTTAAAGGGACCTAACCTCTGCATCAATGAGTGCTTTTATTTTGAAACTATACAACTGTACAATATTACTGTGGCTTTTCAGTCTGAGTGACATTTGTACATTAACAACAAACACTGATGTTAGTTTTCTAGCCACAGATATGATGAAATGAACAGACTGAATGAAGGACACAATTTCTTTACCATCACACAGAATGTTTAGGCACAGAACTATGGACAGCAGGAACATTGATTCTCTCTCATGCACAGTGGTAAAAACTGTGGAGCCTTGGGTTTGCATTAGACTTTGTATGCAGGTTGAGACACAACTCGGTTCTAAGTTCTAAGTTCTACCTCAGCTCTACAGTCAGAAGGCTGTGGAACATATTAAGTTAGTCTGCAGGTGCATCTACATGCAAGAACCTACAAAGACTCTGTCTCTCCCTCACTATAAGAGCAAATGCCATGGCAACAAAAACTATTGGCTTCCAAAGCGGTTGTGGAGCACAGAATGTACAAGTTTTCTTCAACAGAGAGATTTCACATCTGATTTGAAAGCAGCCTGGATTTAGATCCTGTGAGATTTTCGGGTATATTTGTTGTTCTTGGTGAATGCACAAGAATGTTAAATGATTATCAACAAGTGAACCAAAACAAACTAAAACTCATTTTTTGGGTAACCTGTAGCGATGCTTCACTGCTAATATCTGATCCTGAAGTTGCTATCGCTCTTTGTGGCAAAACGTTTTTTTTTTGTGAAAGTGACGTACAGAACATTATTATAACCCTCGTTCTGTTAAATAGATGCATTATGGAAAAGCACAGAAAATGAAACTTTGAGCCACTTTTCAACAAAAGTTAAAAAGAAACAAGTTTGCTGTTCTCTGGTTTCCGAACACATTCTTCTATGGATATATAGGAGACGTGGACCTATAGAATATATAGGAAGAGTTTAGGTGCATGTCTATAATATCTCCTACACAATCACACTTTAGGATCAGATACGAGCAGCTTTTATAAGCTATGCAAAACGACAAAGTTGTTTTTGACATCATTTTTCTCCCTTTGTCAGCAAGTGGCATCATGCTTTATGAGAGCGAGGGCGTTAGCGAACGACACAAACATTATCCTTAACACCCCAAAACAGCGTCTATCTCATGAGAACCTTTTATAAACTGTTAACCTGTATTCCAAACAATACATTTCATTTGAATTTGTTCCTCTACATATATATAACTTTTAATCTATGTATATTCAAAATAAATTCTGAATATTTCGACTCGGTTATGTACATAAGTGCAAAAGGGCGAGAACCACACATTCGTACACCAATGGGGCGACTCGGGTCGCCAGGTACCAGCACAGCTGGGTTCAGTCTGGGCGGGCCAGAGGGGGACAGAACTGGATTTTGGGGTCTGTGGCTTTATACACTCATTATGGCTGATACAGTCCTTTGTTTGTGACATCACGGTTTGCATTATTTATAAAAGTCACCTCTTTAAAACCGCCAATGCCAACGCATCTCCAACGCAAGGATACTTAAAATAAATTAAACCAAAATACAACAAAGTCTCTTTTCTACCAGTCGCCTCATCAGATCGACTCAAATGATGATGTTTACATAAGAACCTGTTACACAAAAAAATGACCAACAACCACAACAGAAAATAATGTTCAGTGTAACAGAAATGATAATGTCTTCACAGGGCCAAAACTCTCTCACAAGTCTGTATATATCAACCATCTTTTTCCAAGCAAGTTCTGAACACGTTCTCTTTCTGAATAAGTTAACGTTGTACATTATTTCACACTGAGTGTGAAAAATTCACAATTAAGATTAAGATATACAAAGGTAGCCATGTTGTAGTTTTGTTGCCATAGCAACAAGAACATACTTTCATAAGTATCAATGAATCTATCATTGTAATACATACAAACAGATATATAGATATAGTAATTTTTTTAAACCGTAAACCACTAACTGCACAAGCTATGATGTAGATTATTCAGGTACTTTAATTCCATGCGATGACAGACTCCTACAATGGAAACAACCAAACCGAAACGAAACAGGCTAACACTGACAGCTGTCTGAAAACACACGGAAACATATCTGACTTTATGAGGATATATGTAAAACAGGTTCCAGGTCACCGACGACAAACGATAATGATGATGCGTTTGTAATACGTACACATAGATTATTCTAGCTAACTACATGATGCGGGTATGAACACTTCTCAAAAAGTGAGTTTTTAAAACACTACAGCCCCCGATGAGGCACAATGTTAATCAAGTATTAAGTTGATTCCAGCTGGAGTGCAGCTGGAAAAGGCATAATTCTTTATATTAGATAGAGAGAGAGAGAGAGAGAGAGAGAGACACACACACACAGATAGAAAGAGGTTCTACACCTTGGCTGGGCACTGAAACTCAATAATAAAACACACCAATAAACACTAGAGTTCTCTCCTAAACAAACACATATCGACATATGTCCTAAAATAACACATGAACTTTATACAGAGATGGATACAATACACACAGTTCAGTTAAATAACAAACTCTAAAGTCTTGCTCTGATTTTCCATCGACCACCGAGATAAACAAATTATTTATGTTCTGAACCACCATAGAATGATTAAACAGAGTTTGTTTGGCCTGGAGACTGTGTGCTGACCACCAGTAACAGCCAAACAGAAACGATGATGTTTTTAAATCAGGTTATCGCTAAACAAGCCTTTTTATGGCTCTCTCGGGACTGTGGTGCTGAAACAGCGAAACAACGTCTCTGTCTCAAAGGAGACAACAGTTTAAGTTCATTTACAGACGCTTTTCTCTAAAAATCCAAAGTGCATTCATGCTATACAATTTGTCAGTACATATGTTACCTGGAAAACAAACCCACAACATATACGTTGCAAGCACAATGTTCTACCAGCGACAGGAACACCCTCAATGCATCAGCAGAGGATAGAATTGGGCGGCTTTCGAAAGGTTGTAGTTTTGTTTGAGAGAAATGGCGAGACAGGCCTCAGGTGACATTCTCTCTGTCTTAAATGTCACACTCATAAATGCATGTAATAAACCTTTGGCTGATGAGGGACTTTTGAAAGCACCCGGTCTGAAGTCAATCGGTTTTCTTCCCTTTATCTTCAGCTGTAACGTTTCTACGCATGAGCCACGACCTACAGCAACAGTCCAAACCAGAAACCAAGACACCCTTGCATTTAGAGTCTCACAATTTAAAGTAAGGACACAATCAGTGATTTAAACTTGTTTCAACATCTAATCACACACATTTTACACACACCAGCTTTTTAAACACAACAACTTAAATAGTTCAAATTCAATTAGCCATCATCCTTCAAGTCAAGGTGGTGAGGAACCTCAGAAGAACTTTAGAAGAACTCTGCTGGATTGCAGGTCTTGGTGAACAGTCTACCTGACATCACAGTTTTCATGTATCATCTGTGGAGACTATCAATAATGTGTTGCAGCAATAAACTTACAGCTGCATTAGACAGTTTTTACTGAGGCAATAACAAAAACAGCTGCTGAAAATCAGCTCACTGTCAACCGCAGGACTCTAATGTACGGAAGCAATAACTGAGATGTTTTGAAACAAAGACAACAGCTTGCTCCAGTGGGTTTAAATTTGTTGCCTGAGTGGGCACACTTGCTCTTGGGGGAAAACAATATCTCAGTTCAAACCCATCTGGCGTGTGACATTGGCGCATCAACGTCTCATCAAGCGTTCTGAACGTTCTCCAGTGATTGGCACACAGTGACTTCTGTCTGAGAGTCAAATGGCACAAAATCAGTGCGGCTGACATGTCTGGTGGTGCCAACCAAAGCAAACTAACAGGAGAGATGCCGGGTATTTAAATCAGGTTACACACATCTCTGCGTTCCTCCGCTTTGTAGTTTTCATGATGCAACTAAACATTGACATTGATCTTAACACAGTTAAATTTTAATACTTAATTAATTTTAATACAGGAGTCAATCTGCTGAGTTCACTAGCAGTTCTGAACTGGTTAAATGATTAGTTCACCCAAAAACTATCATCCCTCCATCATTTACTCACCCTCTTTCTTTTTGCTTCTGAGGAACACAAAAGGAGATATTTTGAAGTATGTTGGAAGTGGCAACCGTTGACTTCCATTGTACTGACACCAAAAAAAGACATTTCTTAAAATATTTTCTGTGATATTTTCTGTGTTCCTCAGAAGAAAAGATCATACAGATTTGGAATGACATGAGGGTCAGTAAATGGTTTCTGGTTAAATTGTCCATTTAAGAACAATTTTGGCAACTGACTAATAATAATTGTTAAGAGTCTGATGATTCGGTGTTGTGGGATTAAACAAACGCGGCTGAGGAGAGAGAGATGAACAGACTGTCACACAGCAGGTAGGGCAGGACACTGGCTGTCCTGAGACTGTCCAGCCATCAGAAAGGATTTGTGTAACAGAGTGAATGTAACGTTTGGGTTACAATTCATCCCCAATCAAACACAAAGGAAAAAGATTTAATGTTTTGCACAATTTTTTGCATTATGTTCTCATCTGAAAACAATTAAACAAATATTTTGCCCATATTTATATTATTGTGATGCAATAAACAGTGACAATAATTAAGAACAAATAACTAATAT
>JBAJNP010011350.1:1225-14920 GCA_036877545.1 Yasuhikotakia modesta
GGTTGGGCTTAAACCCAGTTTACAGCTTCTGCTGCTCTCGGGCCATTTCTCAAAACAAACAGTTAATGTTGCTCAAAAACAACATTAGTAAAAAAATTCCTTACATTCCTCAAAAGATGGACGTGGCATCAGTAGCTTAAACGCACAGCCACTAACCCAATGCTGTGATTGAAGAGGTAGTCTGATTTTATGCAGCTCATTTATCTAAAGACCATAAGATCTTACAGATTTGAGATGGGCTCTGTTAACTTACAGCTTTAGTAGCTGCACAGCAGTGCTGCTGGTAACTGTGTGAGGACAAACACAAGTGTTCAATAATAGAATACATACACGTATTCATGTGTGTATTGTGTGTATTCTTGTGACATAACAGAATAAAAACAGGCTAAATCTGATTTTCCACCTTTTTTCCAGAACTGCATATTACACGGCTTACAGACAAGTGTATCGACAGGAGTTTCAGACTGTTAGCAGGTGCTGTCCGGGATGGTCACAGCTGAACGGAGAGGCTGGCTGTCTGTACCGTAAGTGTCTCTTAAATACACCTACATCTTTACATGACCATTGTGACAAAAAAGAGTCAAATATTACAAAGCATTACATATTAATGGCAGGAAATGTTTTCATGTATTTGTAATGAATTTGGGCTCTGGATTTGTAGGGACAGAGTCTGAGTTCAGGTCTGTGGAGGATTCTGAAGGTTGGGTGTGATCAGTAGAAGTGTGAGAATTGTGGTGTATTTCATGTTAACTGTATAACACAACAAACTAGTGTTAGTTAGCTGTCTGTTGGGTGAGATGTCTGGCCAGAATCAGCTGCAGTGTCAGATTAACATTTACTACTAGTTTTTATCCTAAACTCGTGGGCAGAACGACTGACAGTTTATTCCCAGGTTGTGTTTTTTAGGGTTTTATTACTGAATATTTGAGGACAAAGGAGTCCTCAAAGACTCCTTTGTCCCTCAGAGAAGGTAAAACTGCTCATTATTCCCTCAAGACTGAGGTCTGTTCTCCAGTCCAGATTTGGTGTGTTTTCAAACACGCTCGACATGCATTCCTGCTCTGAACGGCTCCCGGCGCAAGTCATCAGCGTCACGCTTCCTCCTGTTCTCTTCAAATTGAGGCACAGAAGATAGCTTTTATCACTGCAACTTAAGACCTGGTAGCACTTTGAGGAACAGGATAAATAATTACTCTCCTTCTGAGCCACTGAACAGGGACAAAACATGAGCTGAGAAGTCCTGTCTGCCTGGCACGCGTGCAGCAGCTTCTGTCTGCACAACCTTTATGTTCAGCATCGGTCAGTGGAGCCGGACTGAGAGTTAAGACACTGTTAGATTTGTAAGTGCTGTAAAGCCTGTGGCAGGACAGACATCAGGGTCATGTGGAGAAATTGAAAGGTCGTCTCAGTGCTGAAGGCCTGTGTCAGCAGGAGTTTAGGAGTGTGTGGAGCCTCAGAGAAGTGACCCAGAAGATGAGCTCAGTGATCTAATGAGCACGTATCTCCAGGAGCTTGTCAGGAAGACATCAGACCTTCTCAGCTGGTTTTTCTGGACACAACCACAGTCACTTGTACAAAGTTCATCGAACTGTCATTAAGATTGTTCCTAAAACAAACAGATTGAGGGGGGTGGAGAATGGCTGGAGTTGGATTAATTTGGTGAGGGTTGTGACCTACATGACAAATTCAGTTTCCTGTTTTCCTTTTTACAGCTTCATGTTGAAACTGTTTGAAAGGTCTTTTTTGGTGTGCACTCAGACACGCTCCTCACAAGGCCCTCACAGGGGTACAGACCTGATGGCTCTGATTCTTCAGAAGTGCTCTTGGTGACTTCCTTCCTCTTTAATGACACTTCCACTCATCTTCTCCTGAACATCTTGATCTGCTCATTAAGCAGCAGTTATTTTAATGGTTGCTGATGTGGGGATTAGAAACAGAGCTGTAATCGTGGCTCTGAATGGAAGCAGGTCTTTAAAGTGTTGGGTGGTCTTAAGTCTGGAAGTGTGTTCACATGGCTAACAATGGCTGTCCTTAACAGCCAGTACATTGTCTGCTGAGTTTTTGTGTTCTGTCAGGTTAGTGGATGTTTTAAGGGCAGTGTCCTTTTTGAATTTGCACAATTTCATTTGAGTGACATTCAGATAATTGTTAATAACAGTCATGTGACCTGTTGTTTCAGACAGACACAAAAATGACAAATCCTGTGGATAAACATGAGTGTTGATCTCTCCTGTAGAGTAATGTGTGTCATGCCTGAAATGAGCTGCTGGGATTTCCCCCGTTTGAACTCATGCTTGTGTTTCACAGTGACGATGAACGTGTGCCGGAGATTCATTTATATTCAGGCATTTTAACTGGAAATCTCAGGACCTGAATACTGAAGCTTATAAAAGAAACACAGAATCTCAATCTGATTATTGAACACTGTTTAGATCATGCAGCTGATGAGAATCTCTGTTAGCAGATCACAGCTGTAGTGGTTCTTCATTAACTGAAAATGACTGAAGCCAGACAAAGTTCCTGGATTTTTTAGGTTTGAAAGAGTTTGATGTACTATTTAGGAATACTGTAAATAAGTTTACTGAGTCAAAGTTAACTGTTAATATAAACACCAACCTGTAATGTCCTAACTAATAGATCCCTCAGAAACTAGTTTAGAAAGCTCTGGCTCTGTGTCCAGCTGTTAGTCTAATGTTGTGTTCTGTTTGCTGAAGGGATTGATGTTACATCCTCTGTTCTCATGAGAATAAACTCCAGGTGTGTGTGTGTGTGTGTATCAGGTGTTAACATGCTAATAGCACAGCAGGTGTTTGTGTAATCTGACAGGTGTTGAGATCTCACCATCATCTTTGTTTCTGTCTGTCTGCAGCTGTCTGCAGTTCTGGTGTCTGTTTTAATGGAGGTCGTTGCAGAGAAGGTTCTGCTCAACTCTGCGACTGTCCGGCCGGGTTCCGTGGTGCAAGTTGTCAGTACGGTGAGTTCAAACCAAACCAGCTGCTTGTCATTTACTGTTTGTTTCCACGCTTGATTATTTATCCATTTAAGTTCAAACAGCAAAAAATCTTCTAATAGATTTTGGCAGCGTTTCCTCAGACTGTTACACTGAAAGCCAAGAATTTGATCTGTGATAAGAGTCATAGCCAGAGAGAAAAGGATGCTAATAATGGAGAGTGTTGTTTTTTATGATAATCTTCACACGACAGGAAATTCTTCACCAATCTTACCCTTTGTTTGCAGTTACTGTAGTCTCCTGTTTGTCTCAGACTCAAAGTGTTAACAGACGTTAGATTCACGCTGACGCAGCTGAGAGCCGCGGTTGCGTGACCTCATGACTTTTGTTTGTCTCCTGGCTCTGTCGTTTTTGTTTGTTTCGATGGGATGGGACTCATTTATTCCGGTCAGTTCTGTATGTGTTTAATTAAGTGTGATGCTCTGATTGGATCAGTACATCTTAACCTGCGCACATGAAAACACAATCTTTACGTGAACGAATAACACTGACTGTGGCTTAATTTAGCCCACACATCTTCTCTTATATGATAAAAATGGGATTTTAAAAGAGTTTGACATACTATGTAGACACATGTCATGTTGGGATAAACTGGTTGTGTTGGATGTTTGTTCTGCTGTTTGTCCTAATGTTGCTGGGCTGGACGCAGCACCTGAAGGTCTGATTATAATTAGGATGTATTGCCTTTGTTGCAACAATTCAAACTCTGTTTGTATGTGAGATTTACAGTGCAATGACAATGACAATATACATCTAATGAATCATAATAAATATATGACCGCAATATTTGTCATATTAATGTTTTTTTGTGGAAACGTTAGAGCAGTTATAGAAGAGTGAATGTGTTTAACAGTCTCTGCTGGGAGGACAATGATGTGAGATCTTTCAGCAGGTGCTGCAGGAGGTCCTTGAAGATCCATCAGTGTTCCTGCAGTCTGACAGAAAATGTTAATGTCACACTGATTTTTCCTCATGTTGTGACCTGCTCTTTTTGTGATGCATTGTGGGTAATTACTCTTCTGAATGGTGAGAGATTTACATAACAATCTTCTCTCTGAGCCCGTTGGAAGTCATTTGTTTGTGAATTCCTGCAGATTCCTGTTGTGGGTCATCACAAGAGCTTTAGTCAGTCAGGGGAGGTTCTGACTTCTGAGTCTGTGTCTCAGTTTAATGGCCCAACTAAGACAATCTGTCTGAGATCTGAAATCCACAGCTGTTCAGAGCTGGAGTTCAGTTGGTTTATTCAGCTCAAATCCTCAGCCGTTTTTTGTTGATTTCAGTCATTGATGCAGGTGCAGATGTTTGACATGATGTTGTTTCTGAACATAAGGAGTTAAACAGTGAGAATCTTGTGTTTGAGTTTCATCATTAGTTATATTTATTTCCCCTTGCGCTGATAGTCACTGTGTTCTCTGTTTCAGCAGGCGATTAAACCTGAAAGAAACCAGCTTTTCACAGGATCTATGAATCAAAACATCAGTGACAGGATGAAACATTATGTGTGTTTTATTAGTCTGAAAAGAGCCACTGAAGGTACCGTGAGATGTTTGGATTAATCTTAAGTCAGGGAAACAAAAGTTGCATACAGTAACATGGACATGTTGAGCAAAAGTCTGTCCCAGTTTCATCATCAGTATATCTGTCTCTCTGTCTCTCAGTTTGCTGTTTCATAGCCCAACGTTCAGTCCCTTTCTTTCTAGAGTAATTGTGGCTCTTTCTGTGGACAAAAATAAAATATTTGAAGACAGTGCGGTCATGTTTTGGTGTAGGGAGAGGAGGTTAAAGCAGACACAGCAATGCTGTTGTTGTGACCGGACACAATGGTCAAACCTGTGGGTCCAAATTATTTATCTGTGTGTTATCGTGTCATGTATAGAAATTGTGTCACAAAGTATACAGATCCGTCAGATGAAGTTCTGTTGGTCATTGTCATTACTTTGGCAATCAGACTTGATTTAAATTAAAGCTATTCAAGAGCTTTGCTTTCTCCCTTGTGCCCCCCACACTCAAACCATTCCCTACACAATCAAGTTAAATTCCGGCAGTAATTTGGGCATTCCGTCCTGAGCCCTCGCTTCCCTCAGGCTCCAACACAACATTCCCATGTCTCCAGTCGGACCGGCCGCAGCATGCAGACCCACAGCTCAGGTTAAAGTTCAGTGTCTGAGGGTTTAAAAACACAGTCTCTAGTGAACAACACGAGCTAGAGAATGAGAGCAAATGAAAACTGTCTGTCAGTGTATTTCTTCGAAGAAAGACAAGATGTGAACCCTGAGACCTGAGTCTGGACTTCACTTACTTACCTCCTAAACACCCTGAGTTGTTTATATATCTACACAATATACAAGCTATAAAATGAAAGTGTTTAACATTGATATTTCTCTTTGAATTGATTTAAGGGCTAATAAGAATCTACACAGCAACCACATACAGCAGCAACGCCTTCCAAACATCTCTGTATATCCTGTGCCGCCCTGTGGCGACTGGTTATGTTACTCTGCCACTGTGCGTTGTGTTTTGCACAGTTTATAACATTTTACATGTTAAATGAATCAATTTGATATCAAAGAGTTGATGTTATGAAGAGTCTGAATCAGCGTGTGTCTGTTCTCAGAGCCGTGCCGTCTCAGGAAACATACGCTCTCAGACTTCAGTCGTGTCAACACACGTCTTCAGAGGAAGAGTTGTACACAAACAAAACACATCTGTTCTGAAAGAGAGATATGTGAGGAATCTGGATGTTTTTGTGAGAAGTTTTTTTCCAAGGATTTTATTTTTATTTTATCACTAGGATAATTAGTAAAACTCCACTAGTTTTTACCTCAAGAGTATTGAGGATATGTAATATTAGAATGATGTACATTATTCAGTATTACATTAGCATCAGTGAAGGCACTTCCTGCTTTGGCAAAGCTGTTGGGTTTAGATGTTTCTCCTCAGATTCCTCTGGGAAAATACAAGTAGACACAAATAAGACGCATGTTGACAGAAAGAGTTTAGAGCTGTACGTCAACATGGAAAACACAGTTCACTTCAATTGGAAGAATTTCAAGGTTAATGGATTCATGATTCATTAGGGATTTTTCTGTCCTTTTAAAAGTTGATAAACATTTATTTTGCTATCTAAATGATGCACAATTATTTGGTTCATTTTCCTTGGATGATTAGCATTTGCAGTGTGTTTGCTTTTATTTCTCTGCTGTTCACCAGCTGGTCTGTTCATTCGTGACTCATGGAGCTGTAGTGGAGACACACTTTAATTTAGGAGAACAGAAGCAGGAAACTTCTTGGAGGCTTGGAAGACATTTTGTGTTTTCCTTCACATGGAAATGTTTTATTTTACCCATCAGTCCAACGCTAAAGAATTTCTTAACTGCTGAAACACTTAAATAAACCACCGTAAACTAGATGATTGTTGGTTCTAAATAAACAACCGCTTGCCTGATGTCAGTCTTGGTCTGATGTGGTCACCGTGGTAATCAGACCGCGCACACGTACCGCATTTCAATGACTCCACAACTACAGGGTAGTAGAGGGGCCCTGAAACACAGATATTTTAAAACTTCCAGGCACAGATGTTTGAGAATAAACCCAAATGATTATCAGTACCGGTTTCTGAGTATAGATTCAGGCTGTTGCTTATTCTCTTCTACCATTGAATATCTGATTAAAGTGTTCTGTTATTGTTATCAGTGGGATGCGATGCATGCGGTCTGCAGAATCCTTTATGCAGTCTGCTGTACAGGTGTAGAGCGCAGCTGCACATCACATCATAACTCATGTTGTTTAGCTCAAAGAAATTCTGTGCATGCTTTTAAAACGTGCAGGACTGCATGAGTGGACTGTGCATTTATATGATCCCTGCTCTCTTTGTTTAAAGAAATCTGTTTTAAGATTTAGGATTAGATATGAGGCGTCACAAGCTGGTTTTTATGAGAAACGCATGTGCTGTAAGAGCGATCAGATGTGCTGGACTGTTTAGTTTCCAGCATGAACTGGACGTGACAGTGGCAATTGTTATGAATGCCGTCTGTCAGTAGTTTGTGATCCTTGCTGTGTTCAGGCTGTGTTCAGTGTTTTCTCACACTGCACTGTAACTGATGATGGGGCAGATTTTCTTCTCTCTTTCTGTTTGTTCATCCATTTGTAAATGGGAAAATGATTCAGAATTACAGTCCACTTATGGCTGAATCAGGAAGTGCTTAAACCTTTTGACTCTTGGCTGTGGTATCCACGGCGACAGAAGACTGGGGGTCCCTGTGAGTCTCTGTCAGACCGTCTGTCAGACATGATCGCTCAGTCAATGTTTAAACAGCAGTCTGGCTCAGAAGTAACAAAGCAGCGCTGCACTGAAACACTTTAGGACACAATAAACTCATGGTTAAATAAAGAATGTTAAATGATTGTGTATCTTAAACAATGGAAGACTGTGCGCACAGATGAGACGCTACATATTTGTCTGAGACAGATTCTCACGCTGATGAATGTTTTGCTCTGAACGCTGGAGGTGAGATTGATGGTTTCTGCATGCAGAGACTCCAGTGATGACAGTCACATCATTTAGTTTATGGCTGCATTAGAGTTTGGAGTGTGTCTTGTATGAGAGCTGCAGGTGGGACTAATGATGTATTTCTTTGTAGCTCATGTAAAGTCTTCAGATGTGAGAACATATGAGAACGTGTGTGTGCGTTTGTGTGTGCGCGTGTATGTGCGTGTGTGTGAGTGTGTTTATATGGTGGTGTGAATCTTCAGGTGTTTGTCTGTGTTGTTTTAGGAATGAATATCTGCAGATTGGACTAATAGTGTCAAATGAGTGACTTTTGAGCGCAAAAAATTGTAATCTGAAGTAGTTTGCCTGCAATAAAGTGAAACAATTTAAACTTTTTAAAATTCAATCATGAGTGTTTCTGAAAGTTGATACATTCCTCAGAGTCTGAACAGAAGATCATCTGGTTCCTCTGTGTGTTTGGCTGATAGTGTTATGATGTTAGAGATCTAATGATCTGTTGTTCTTCTGAGAGAATGTCTGTGCTGATCAGACAGAGAAACTGGATCTGTACCTGACAGCATCGGTCCTCAACCAAAGCACACTGTGCTACAATCCACACAAACTTTAGAACTAAATACAAGAATTTTATTCAGTCTCTTATAATCGCTGTGAGCGTTTTTTGTTCTCTCCTTACTTCTGTTTTAACTGGTCATTTTATCTTCTGGTGTAAGATGAGGCTGCTGGATGAACTACTGTACACACCAGCTTTTCTGGTTTGTTTTCTCGTTTGATGAACTCTGTGAGGTTTGAGGTTGCTGAATGTGCCCATCAAGTGTCAAAATATCCCTCATGGCTTCATCGCTGTGACTCGTATAAACCATTGGAAAATTAAAAGCTTTTGTTGCCCGACGCAGCTCAGTATTGCTTTATCCGTTCTATGAGACGTTCTTCTACAAACATTTGAGATGAGAGATTCCCAGCAGCGTCACGTTTCTGCAGAATTACTCTTCATCATTTCTGAATGTAAACTGTCTACTTTACCCAGAATGCACCAGCTGACATTATGAGACTGGTACTTACATTCACTGTAGATGCTTTCTCAGTTTTTCTTTAAACCTCAACTAGCAGCACATATTTTAGTAGCTTTAACAAAATAATGAAAAACATTGTAATGAAAATGAAGTTAAAGTGGGAAACGGTTAAATGTGTTTTTAATTACACACATAATTTACTGATTACCAGCAGAATGTCATGGGCAAGACTTCTGTTTTATCCTGAGTATTTAGAGTCATTTCAAATGGAAAGAATGGCCATGGAAACAGGATATTATGGTTTCAGTGTGGCCACGAGTTTCCACCAATAAGCTTCTCATTTGACATGAGACTGGCCTCACATGACTCTTACCGTGAGTCTTTAAGTCTTTATGCAGACTGTGTCTCCACACGATCAACATTAATAATACTCGATTTACCATCAGAATGTGATGGTTTCCATGGGAACCTCTGTGTCTGTCTGGAGTCTGCCCGTGTGCAGTGTAGGCTGGTCCGGGTGGTTTCTAGGGTTCAGCTTACTGACCCATTTCAGTGTGTGTGTGTGTGTGTGTGTGTGTGTGAGCTTGAATGTCATGCACCCATTTAATTTTAATGTCATATTGAGTTTTAGTCATTTGGAGACAATTGTGAGAAATCTCCAAATTGTTTAAGGTTCTGATTTGCTTGTTTATGTATCTGATCTCTCTCCCTAATCCTTTACAGTCTCTCTGTCTGATCTCTCTCTCTGTGTCTGATGTCTTGCTCTTTGTCTGATTTGTCTCACTGTCAGATGTGAACGAGTGTGAAGAGACAAATGGCGGCTGTGAAGCTCAGTGCTGTAACACCATCGGCAGTTTCTACTGTAAATGTCCTGCAGGACAAGCGCTGAAAGAGGACGGCAAGAGCTGTCAGGGTGAGTCTCATTCACTGACTGTGGTCATCTGGTCTCTATCTCTCTTCCTCTTTTCCTGTCATTTCCTATCTGAACAGCAGAGGGCGAGTGTCATCACAGTGAAGGAGCTGCTGACAGTGAATGAATGAATGAATTGGTTGTCAGAGTTCTGACTGCTGCATCTTGATTCTTGATGTTTTCTGTGTTGTGATGGAGCAGCAGTCTGTAACCTCAGATTGTCCTGTACAATTATCCCAGGAATTTAAACATTTGCAAACGTAACAGACAGGAACTATTAAGGTTTCATTGAACACATGCACAGAAATGTCTGAATTTTTCCTAAACTCTGAAGTTTTAATCAATAAATGTTATGCAGAAAAGATGTAGAATGTAAAAGTAAGCAGGGTCTAGAGAGGGCCGCGTTTTAGTGTTTTTGTTTAAACCTCATTGTTGTGTTGCATGCAGTTGCTGGACAATGTCTGGTGTTCCATTCCTGCCTCCACAGAGACTCTGACATATTTATTTACCACAATGATTCCAGCTAACAATTATAGCTCGTAGGAACATTTACCTAAAGTTTCCATTAAGTCATAAACATGTTAAAAACTTCATTTTGAAAGTTCTGGTAATGTTTCCAAACATTCATTTTTTTACCATATTAATGTTTCTATTGGTTATAAGAACGTTCTTAAAACTTTTTAATTCTGTAATATTTTTAAACGTCAGAATAACATTTTGTATATTTACTGTAAAATGACTACAACAATGTTTTTGATAATGTCGAGAGAACCTTTAGAAACGTTAGCCAGTGTTCTGAGGTCAGCTGAGGTCTTCCACACTGTCCAGCTGGGCCAGAGAGACTGATGTGTTGTGATTCATTAACACTGCATTAACACACAAGTCACTATGGATGTGTCTGAGTCACCTCAATGCAAACCCACATCATATGTGGCTCCTTGAGTAACACGGACAGTTACCTCAGCACTGAGCAGAGGCATCTGCTGTGGAATCAGGATTGTTGAACAATGATAAACAAGTCTTGAGTTTACAGATGTTTCTGAAAAGAATGTCTTGTTGTTCTGAGGTTTGTACTTCTTCACTGAAGCGTGAGCCTTCAGAAATATTTCCTCTGTTTTTTCTGCGCTGAGTTAGTCACTCTTTATTTATGGAGTTATTTACTTTCATGCTGAATAATGTGGATGGAAAGGAAAATGTCATTTTTTAAATAAAGTAAAGGTGCGTTTTAGTGGGTTTTTTTCAGTCTAATCATCAGATAAATCATGTGATGAAGGCACTGAAGGATGTTGGTATTTGTGACACGCCAGCTCAGCTGCAGCTTTCAGTACATCAAGTGTTTGAGTGCAGCAGTTGTTTACGTTTGTCTGAGATTATGAGATTCATTCATCTCTCTGACGTTTCAGTTTCTTGTGTTCAGCTGGTTTAGATCTTGTATGTCTGCCTCACAGTTTATACATTTGTATGGCAAGTATTACAAGTGGCAGAGTTTTGTGTGTGTTGGTACGAGAGTAACAGTGAAAATATGATTTCATAATTAATACACATTATTCATGTAATAAAGCAGTACAGTTAATTAATATTGCAAAAATAAACAGTATGAAGCGATTATTTCTGATAAATACATTTGTCATCAGAATTCTGTGGTCCGTTATATGTGTAAGTGTAACAGAAATCAGACATTTCATAGAAATTGATTCTGTTTCATTGTGATTTAACTTAACATTAAAATAGTGAAGAATGTTTGTCCTTTAAATGTTGTTTCTAATCCTAAATTAAATCCTTCCAAAAATGTAAACATTCTCCTTTAGAAATGTGAAAAACATAGAGACACAGGCGTGTTGAAGGAGGAGAGAGAGAGAGAAAGAGAGAGAGGGAGAAGGAGAGAGAGAGAAAGAGAGAGAGTGAGAAAGAGAGAGAGGTATTTTAGAGTGAGGAAATAAGAACCAGTTTCTCTCTGACTCTGTGAAGTTGCTCTTTGTCTTTCATGAGACATTTTAGTCATATAATTATTGTTAATGTTCATTTATATCTGGACAATGAGAGCGGATTTTATCTTTTGCCTTGTTTGTATTGCTGCTTGTCCAATGAATGCAGCTTATTATTCTGGATATTGGCAACATTGTAGGCCGTATTGTTTCTATGGATACCACAGATTCAACATGGGATACCTGACAGCAGGTGAGTGATTTCATTGGTCCATGTGAAGTCATTGATTGAGAGATTTTCTCAGACATGTTCTGATGTTTTCTGATAAGGAATATATATATATTTTCTGATAATAACCATATATGTGAATATATGGTTAACTGTTGGACAGGCTAATGCAGAATGAAACTGCTGTCATGTTCTGGTGGGTGATGCTGTGTGATGTTCTGGTGGGTGATGATGTGTGTTTGGGTGGAGGTGAACCTCACATCAGTATGAGACGGTGTTTTAGAGCTTTATGCATGTTTAGCATTTAAAAGAAATGAACACCAGAAATAAGACCTCATTTCCTTCTTTATTGACAGCACTGAGATTCATTATAGAGCATACAGAGATTTCTCGTCCAGCTTCTTTGATTTGTTTTCTTGTAAGAACACTTATTAAATCACATGTGTCTCTTAAAAAGTTTCATACAAGATTTTAACAATGGCTTAAAATTGCTCATTTGCCAAGATACCAAAGTCTGCATTTTACAGTAAGAGTTTAAAATATGAGCTCATCAAGTCTCTAATATATGAGGAATAACTTTTCTCAAATGTTCCTCATTGCTAAGTTCAGTAAATTCACAGAGATTCTCTGTTATTTACCATTTTTTCATGTATTGCATCAGACATGCACATTTTCTCTTGTGTAGAGACAGACCTCAGGCCTCACAGGAAGTGATGTCATTATCTGTGTCATTTAGATTTCACACAGGTAAACAGCCGGCTGCTTGTCATTACCACAGATCTTTGTTCTGTTTAGCACCAGCTGTCTTACAACTGCACAAATACTCAGACGGTAAAGTGTTTTAAAATGGTGGCAGATTTAAACAAAGAAACTGTAAATTTGCCAATCAAAGTTGCCAAACAAAATTCATACAGCACAGAATTATTGTTACAGAATAATTATTACAGTAATATTGTTATTGATGGAAAAACAGCCAATGGCAGAAATATCCCTGCTGCAATGTCATAGGGTCACAGCAACACAAAGCTGAAGTTAAGGGTCAAAGGTTGTGAATTGAGCAGACATGGGAAAATGAGCACACTGGCTTTCATTTTAGTGACACTGGCTTTGTCTGCTGATCTCAGAACAGTAACTCTGTTTCTCAGCTGGCTGTGGCCATCAGCTATAATCTTAACGGGCAGTGTGACAGTCACAAAACCGTTTGAACCTAAAACTTTTTAATGAAGCGTAAACCACATGCATGTTTGTCTTGTTTTCCTGCATTTTCTTATGTTGTGATTTGTTTATAATCTTTGTGGCAATCGTGTGAAACAAATGGCCTTTTTTTCTTTTGCTTAGAATCTCAGTGGTTTGGTTGGCAGAGTTTAAATAAAAAGTTTTTTCCCAGACCAGTAAATTCTCTGTGTGGCTGAAATCAGCCGAGAGCTGAAGACACAGACAGTGTTTTATAACTCAGTATTAAGTGTGTGTGTGTGTTTCTGCAGATGTTGATGAATGTCAGGTGCATAACGGGGGCTGTCAGCACACGTGTGTGAACACCAGAGGATCATTTTACTGTGTGTGTGACGCTGGATCTCGACTGCATGTGGATGGACGCACCTGCATCAGTCAGTACAAACTTACAATAAACCAATACACACAGCACTAACTGACCCACAAACAAGCAGAAATACACAATGTAACATACATTTGTCTTTCAGGTAAATTAAATGTGTGATTTAAACAATGCCACAAAATCAGCAAATATAATGACAATTTAAAAAATCTTCTTTTGTCCAGATGTCTTGAAGGTAAAGCAGCAAAACTGACTTATTAAATTGGTGGAAAATGGTTTTGGAGCAAGAAACCTTGACTAATATTATAAGTGGATTTTAGGGATAATAAATAAGCTGTGTGGAACAGTCCTGCAGTCATGCCAGCTAATTACAGTAAATGACAGTATATGCACACAAGTTTGACTTGGCTTGATTCAGATCAATGATTCAGAACAGTTGCCCTCGGACTCACCTCTCACCCTCACACTGCTCAGACACAGACACACACCACACACTCACACTGCTCAGACACACACACACACACCACACTCACACCACACACTCAC
>JBAJNP010011351.1:0-14918 GCA_036877545.1 Yasuhikotakia modesta
AAAACACTGACAGAATCCATGGATGTCAGGCTTTTAAGTGTCCTTGCAAAGAAAGGTGGCTATATTGGTCACTGATTTGTTTTTGTTTTATTTTTGAATGTCAAAAATGTATATTTGTGAATGTTGAGATGTTATATTGGTTTCACTGGTGAAAATAAATTATTGAAATATATTTGTTTGCCTAATAGTTGCCTAATAATTATGCACAGTAATAGTCACCTGCACACACAGATATCCTCCTAAAATAGCTAAAACTAAAAACAAACTAAAAACTACTTCCAAAAATATTCAGCTTTGATATTAATGAGTTTTTGGATTCATTAAGAACATGGTTGTTGTTCAATAATAAAATTATTCCTTAAAAATACAACTTGCCTAATAATTCTGCACTCCCTGTATATACAGTACAATACACTGTGCAATAAAATATTGTTCCCCCAGGACCAAAGTGCTACACAGAACACAGCTACACAGACTAAAGTGCACACAAAAAAGTACAAATATTTTCTGCAAAAAACAACAAAACAATAGTCCTATGGTACACAATTTTTCTTTTTGTACATGAGCTTAATAATAGTACAAGAGAGTTTATGGGCTTTAAAATACTATATGTTGAAACATATGTTAATTTTGCAGCAGTATACATGTAAACATAGTAGCAGTTTATATATAAACACAGCAGCTGTTTTTTTGTGCAGATATTGCAAGTAAGGTGCAGGACAGTGTGTGTGTCTTTGTATATATGTGTGTGTGCTCATCAGTTTAGGGTCTTTTGTTTAAGAGTCAAATGGGAAGAAGCTGTTTGTTGGTCTGGAGGTGTGGGCCTAAATGCTTCAGTACCTCTTTCCAGGAGGCAGGAGGGTGAAGAGTTTGTGTGAGGGGTGGGTGGTGTCAGTCATAACACTGGTGGCTTTGCAGGTATAACATGTAGTGTATATGTCCATGGTAAGGCATTATTTCGCAAAGAAGGCTTGAGCCCGTGAATCTTCCCCTTACTCTTTGCCATCTTATTCTGCAGCACATCTGAGCTGCAAACATACACACAACAGCACTGAAATAAGCAGCACACACACTGTACTTGCATGATAGTACAGCAGGACACATGCAATATTATGTAAAAGTTTTTTTTTTCATTTCGATGTACTGTGCCACCATTTTGGACCATTTCCATATGCCTACATTTTTTACGAAAAAAGTACCTTTAATATGCCAGTAACTCTCCTTCTCCCCTCTCTTTCTAGAGCATGTTGCTGGCTTTGAAACATATCTTTTCTTCTATCATGAACTCCCATCCCCCCACACACATATGCATTTTACGAGTGGGGGGGTTACATATCTGTTGCAGGGCTGAGCGAGAGTGACAGATGAGAGGATGCCCGTACCCTGAGGGGTGTCTCACTCTGCACACCCACAGACAGCCTGATAAGGTATTCTCTCTCTGTTTTTCTGTCTTCACAAGTACTCCCCATGTACAGATACATGCTACAGAACAGCACAGCAGAAGAGATGAGGCTTGTGAACCCTCAGGCAGTAGAACACATCACACACTCATTTATAATGTTCTAAATAAGGACATTAAACCATTGTAGTTCCATGATAATCACCCCACCTGGGAGGTTTTTATCAGTTTTACCTTAAATCTACCTTAGTTTAAACCAGGGCTATTCAATTAGTTTGTCATAGGGGCTAGTTCATGAAAAGCATCCTAAATAAGGGGCTGGAGAGATACGGCTTGCAATATCAGTGATGACACAACAACAATACAGGACCCCATATTTTGTATTTTTTCTTCATTTAAACATGCTCCTTTTGTATTATGAAACTGCATAACAAAATCAGTGCAGTGTACAATAGCCTTTTCAACAACATACAGTATTTTGAAATTGCACAAAACATTACTGCAATGAATAACAGACTTGTTCTACAGACAAATGTAACTCATTTACAATTTAACTCATTCACCCTGATGGAAGCCGGTTCCCGCCATGGTTGGATATAATAATAAGATATTAAGTCATTATTATGAGTTACTTTCTCATAATAATGACTTAGTATCTCATAATAATGGCTTAGTATCTCATTGCAATGAGAAGCTTTTCTTATCATAATAATATTGTGGTAATGACTTAATGTATGCATGCAGTTCGCCCAGTTGTTCATTTTCCATGTGTAATTTGCTGTTTAAACAATTAATATAACGGTGTTTGCACTCTGTTGTAATGCCAGGCCACCAGAGGGAGCCCTCACCAGAGCCTAGTCAGCGCTCCCTCTCCACTTCCTGGTTCCTGGTTCCCTGAGCATGTTGAGAATGCATACAGTTAAGTCATTATGACAAGATACTACAGTAAGTCGTTATTACGAGAAAGTTTCTCATTATTACTGTAAGGCAGGTGACACAGACAAACTCGCAGAATCCATTCGCAGAGGTTGATTCAACAGATCCAAATCGACAGGCAAAAATCAAAAAGAGGAAACAATGGTCAAAACACAAGCTTGACCATTTTTTTAGCTTGTTTTAAAAGACAAAGTTTTACACCAAACTCGATCTGAGAAGTGCATACAATCTAATTCGGTTCATAAAGGAGGATGAATGAAAAACGGCCCCCTCAACAAGATCTGGCCATTACAAATTCTTGGTTATGCCCTTTGTCCTTGCAAATAATCCCTCATGTTTCCAGGTTTTCATAAATTATGTTTTTCCTGACATGATCAATCGATGGGAAACCCACTCACATTTTCTTCTGAAAATTTAACTTTTACACTACTCATATTACAATAAACATTCTAAGAATGATTTCAATCTTTAAGCCATTTCGTCATGTGTATGCACTTTCTTTCCCTTTTCTTCAGAACAGCAATTCAGCCAAAAAATGTATTAATGCAGTTACTTTAAACAATGAACACCTTGCACCAGAACATTTATCATTTTCCACAGAAGAAATACATTTATATAAATAGATTTATACCACTTTTCTTGAACAAACAACAAATCTCCTACCCTGGCTTTAATATCATGTGCTCTAGTTGTTATATCTGACACACTCTGAAGTCAAGAAATTTATTGTGTAATATGGAGCCAGTAATATGGAGGACCACAACTCCTGGTCCAAGCACTAGTTCTCTTCAGGCTGGACTATTGCAATGCTCTCCTGGCTGGCCTACCAGCAAGTACTACCAAGCCGCTGCAAATGATTCAGAATGCATCTGCGAGGGTAGTCTTCAATGAGCCAAAGAGAGCACATATCACCCCTCTTCTCACCAGACTGCACTGGTTACCATTGGCTGCTCGAATCAAGTTCAAGGCGCTGATGGTAGCCTACAGAACAACCACTGGGTCTGCACCAAGTTACCTAAACTCCAGTTTTTTACAGTTGGTGCACTGTTTCTATTGTTCCTTCAATTGTACATCGCTTTGGATAAAACCGTCTGCTAAATGCATAAATGTAAATGTAATATTCCACAATTTTTTGACTGATGTGATATGTATAATATGCATGAATGCACATAGATGTTAGATCACCAACAGATCAATGTATTTGACCCAGAGCATGTAGTTCAAAAAGCATTTTAGCTTAGACATTAAAAACTCAAGCAGACCTTTTGCCCTTGTCCCTGTTTTTCATCTTAGCAGTTGTACTTGGATGCTGGCTGTATCTCCATATGCAAATTGTGGTCAAGAATGGAGAATTAATTTGCAAATGTGTCATTACGTTTCAGAGGCATTGAAGGGAAGTTTATTATGGTATAATAAGGTTGTTAAGGTGCACTGGGCATACACTGACCCAGGTCACACAAAAAGTTATTCCTCACAGGATGGAAATCACATTAAACAGATTAATTTGTAAGGATTTTGAAAAATGTAAAAAAATTGCATTATATCAAGTCCACATAAGGTAAATCAAGGATACTGTAGTATATGTTTAATAGTATTTCTGTCTGTTAACATAAGTACACAAATTGTACAGGAGATACATGTCTTTTCTTCCAAACCAGAGGTCGGCATGGTCTCAGGGCGGGAATATGGGAGTCATAGTTTGTGACACTCTGGGACATTGATCCACAACTACGATCTGACTATGCATACTTGGTTAAACAGCTACATGAAGTGTTTAAGTATTCTGCTGGGGCAAGGACGTCTCAACACAATTGTTGCAACTCACTCATGGTAGAAGAACTGCTGCTGATTTTGCAATTACCTTGCTGCTGCTGATTTTTCACATTCCTTGCTGCACAGAGTGAGGCTAGGTTTATGGTTATCTTCCACAAGAGTTTCAACATTGAATTGGAGGCTGAGCTAGAATGTGAGTCAGGCCATCACAACGTAGAGTGCCCACTCAAGATTAGGAGAACTACCAAACCTACCTCCCGGTTGAGTGAAATATCTTCTCTCTCTTATAACAAGGTGTTCGCCCTGTAACGCTCACCACTGAAATCAATGTATTCAACTTCACAGCGTTGATTGACTCCGGGGCAGCCTTGAATATTATTCATCACAAAACCATCACTAAGCATGTATTAATTGTGGAGGCCTGAACAATGTAACCACTGAGTTTAAGACTGGCTGTTTTTAATTCTTGTACAGTTATTTATGATTTCTGCTCCGTGGGGTGTACATGTCTATGCTTTCCAACGTTTCCCTATAGAATGAATAACACACACAAAATGATAGCAATACCTGACAGAATCGTTAAAATACCCAATCTTAAGTTGTTAGTCTAAATCAAGTCGGTCAGACACTGTAGGCCTGAGAAAAAACTTTTTCTTCATGGAAAAATGCAAAACTTTGGTAGCCCGCCACGGTCGTGTTCTTGCACGAAAACTCAAACACTTCGCAATTTAACATCGCAAAGGCCTTAAGATGAGAATGACACCAACACAAAGTTGATCGGATAAAAACTCTAGGAGGAGTTCGTTAAACTACGACACGTGACAACTGGTCAAAAATAATAAAGATCCAGATTTAATTAAAAATAAATAATCGCCTGTTGGGATTAGAGGTTCGCTAAAAGAGACTTTTTTTAATGAATTAAAGTTTTCTATAGACCTACCAAAAGTGGTACATGTACGTTAACCGTAGTGCCCTGGGCAAGTTTACGTGGCGCTATGGAGCTATTTTGCCCCGCCTAATTTCAAAACCCCTTACAGACGCAGAGTTCCGGTGGGGCTGGTGCGTGTGCAAAATCTGGTGAGTTTTCGTGCAAGTTAATACCCTCAAAAGTGTGATCAAAGCGGGAGAATAATAATAATAATAATAAACAACACAGAAACAATAGGGACTTCGCATGCTCAGTGCTCGGTCCCTAATAATAATAATAATAATAAACACAGAAACAATAGGGACTTCGCAAGCTTAGTGCTCGGTCCCTAATAAATACTTGTGCCGACAGTAAAGTTCATGTTACTAAACAGTTACTAAAAATTTCACCAATAAGAATGTCATGTAAATTCATTTTTGCGGACATTGTCACCTTTGTTTTCGGACAACACGAAAAACCAAATGGGAAGTGTGAGGAATGGTTTGTTTGAGACTCTGTTTACTACAGGTACGTATTCTTTGTAATGCCGCTTGATTAAGTCTGATTCTGCCATGGAGCAGGTTGGTTCAGAAACATATGTTACCCCATTACCCAGCTGGGATTCCTGTTAGCAAGAGTAATGGAACTGAATTCTTGGTAAAACTAGCGAGGCTTGTAGAAGTTAGCAAGGATTTGGAGTTAGCAAGCTTGATGGAAAACCTTCCTCTTAAATTAAACTAAATGTTACATGCATGTTTCTCTGGTTATTGTGGATTACTGATTACTGTGTACCTTGAATTCACTGTAAGTCGCTTTGGATAAAATGTGTCTGCTAAATGCATAAATGTAAATGTAAGTGCTCTCAGCCATGCCTGGGCAGCCACAGCCATTGTACTGGAGTGAGACATTCCGCAGGAGGAGGTTCAGAAGTAACGTTAGGCACTTTCCCTGCCTAAAACCACATCACTGCTCCCTCCACTGTCATTACCAGGATGGGGGGGGTCGCAAAGGTATATACAGGTGGCACGGCAGTAGCAAAATGATGTCCTCATTTTTGTCCTTAAAGCAAATTTTAACGGCACATGGACATCAGTTCAACCAGTTTTCGTGTATATCACCGCCAGACAATTCTAAATCTCAAGAATGTCAACACAGCTGCACTACAAAAAGATATGCTGGAGAATCTACACATTCTCGGTGTGCTGCAGGGACCAGGCCTTGTAATTCCTTGTAATCAGCCCTTGTAATCAGACGTTGTAATCATCGGCTGCCGGTGGCCAGGGGAGGGACGTCGCAAGTGGTGCACAAGAAAGCAGAAGTGCGGCAAGAGGCAGGGGTCTGTGCTAGGCCACAAACAAATCCTAGCTGGCCGGCACTCCCGTCCATCCTGCTCTCCAATGTCTGCTCCCTGGAAAATAAACTTAATTACATCTGACTCCAACAAACTGCACATTTAGAGTTTAGAGACTGTTGCATCTTTATTTTCAATTTCAGAATTCTGTACGCCGCCATTCAGCTAGATGGACTAACTATGTTTCGCGCCAACAGAAACACAGCACTGTGTAGGAAGGCTCACAGTGGTGGCTTGTGTGTTTACATCAACACGGAATGGTGCAAGAACTTAGAGTTAGTTTTTAGTTACTGCTCATCACTGTTGGAGTTTGTGATTGTTAGATGCAAACCTGTTTATTTTCCATTGGAATGTACTATCGTGCACATTATCGTTGTTTACATTCCACACAGCGCTAACGCTTGTGAGACACTCTGTGAACTGTATGGTGCCATATGCGAACTGCAGAACGCTAACCCCAATGGACTATTTATTGTTGCTGGAGAATTCAATCATGCAAATATGAAGTCAGTGCACCCTAAATTTCATCAGCATGTGGACTTTTCAACGAGGAGGAGAAACACGCTGGGTGTTGTGTTGACAAACATTTCTGTTGCATACTGGGCAGAGCCCCACCTCGGCTATTCGGACCACATCTCTGTTATGCTATTTCTGGCGTACAGACTGCTTGTCAGATGATCAAAACCAGTTCTGAAGCAGCTGACTAGACTAGAGCTCAGCATTAAACACCGTCATTCCTCAGCACCTGAATGAAAAGTTGAACCTGCTGAGCCTGAACACGTCCCTCTGCAACTGGAGCCTGGTTGCTCAACACCAGTTCCACAGCAAAGAAAGCCTAGCAGCGACTGTACTTTTGAGAAGGCTGAGGAAAGCACATCTCCCCCCCCCATCCGTATCCTAAGCAGCTGTATCACTGCTTTGGGAATTGCACTCGGTATGAGTGCATTTCGCATCCGCAAAGCCACCAGCATTGTGGATGACCCCGTACAGCCCTCCCACACACTTTCTCCCTCCTGCCGTCTGGTAAACGATAGCATTTGATCCCTGGCAACCAGACTTTGCAATAGTTTTTCCCAGTCATCAGAATTCTAAACACTTCTAAGTGAAGTGTTTGCTCGCCATGGGCACAAACTGTTTTCATTTCAGAAAGGGGGTTTCCCTTTCATGAGCAATGTATTTTAATGGGTGCTCACATTCCTGGGAACAGGACATCACCTCAAAACGCCATATCACCCTAACCCAGATGAATGCCTCAGAGAGGGTGAACCAGACTCACAAGACAGCAATTTGGCATACATGGATAATAAACACCAACTGGGATATCATATTCCACAAATCTGACTTACACTACTTATAGTTCCGTTTGTGAGTACAAGTAAAACCCCGTCAATGATATTGTATCGGAGGGAGTTGGACACTTCAGCCTCTCTGGGATGGAATGAGGGACCTGGAATTTCCTATCCCAAGATCTTAAGATTAACAATGCAAAAGGCACATGACCATGCAAGGGCAGCCCTGAAAACCACAAATAAATCCATCACTATGAGAAAAAACGTTACTCTGCTTTCATGACATTTGTAACCTTGTCAGATTGAAAACCCGCCTCTAAAACAATGCGGCCAATTTCAAAGCAAAACTGGCATCCTTGTATACTGGTCCATTCTGTGTTTTGTCTAATGTCACCTTTGTCTAAAGGCAAAATTTTCAGACTTGGAATGCTGGTGACAAAGATAAATGAGCACCAACCTCAAGACACATGATTTTCTCTTTGCCAAATGAGGCTCATGTTAATTGTGACAATTTCATTGGCAATGCACATGATGTGACCAAGCATGCCATAGTAGAGTAGTTGTATTCTCAATGCTGATTTTAACACATTTTCATAACATACACAACTTCCTGACCTTGTTGTTGATCCTGAGGGTCACTGTTACAATCTCAGACCTATACTGACCCCTAGAATCACCTCAGGGTGGCCAGAAAAGAAATGGATGGCATGGTTCTGGATGACTGGATTCACAGAATATATCTGCAAAATTTTGTCAGTTACAGTTGCCTATAACCAAAATGTGACCTCTGCATTTAACCTATCCTTCATAAGTAGTGAAACACTGCAAGTCATGAAGACACACTCACTTCGAGCAGTGGGCAGCTATTTCTTTGGCAAACTGGGAGCACTCAGGGGTTAGGTGCCTTGCTCAAGGGTATTTCTGAGACAAGTAGAAAGTGTAATGAAAACTAAAAAGGGCTTAATTTTTTATTTCAACTTGACCTTAAGATTTTTGTTTTGTTCAATAATTAGCTTTGTCTGTGAGTATAAATGTTGTTACACAGTCAAGAACCAGTCATCACAGACTCTATTGCTACACAATGTGTATTCTGTTGAAATCCAGTTACAGCCACTTTCCCTGTGTTCTGAGGAATTTCTCATTGTTTAAGCCCTTGAAATGTGTAGAGCACTGCTGGATCTAGGTAATACAAATCAACAGCTTCTGTTAATGGCAAGCTGCCAGTGTTTAGTGTCTAGTTCATTTGGGATCAAACAAATACTGTATAGTGACTGTGTTATGAAATTTTGATTTGACATGTTCATGAAACATAAAAAAACTGTTAAGGTCTTGTGTCTCTTTTGTGATAAATTATAAAAATACAAAACAAGCAGTCCTAATGTCCTTACCAACTTTGTGAAATATTAAGACAACTTGTGAGGGCATTTTTCTAAACATTATTCTTTGAATGTGTGCGTCTGTGTGTTTGTAAGGCCTGTTTATAGTCTGTCTCTCAGTTGTTGCTGTCAGATTTAGCATTTGAAGCCTCGTGCAGTACGTGATGGGGTCGGTGCGCTATTGCCGTCTGTCTGAGTACATTCCCATGCTGCTTTTGTCCACCTTAGTGCTTACTTAACCCCTGCATTTAACATCACACATCCTTTAACACCCACCTTCACCAAGGTCACTGTGGCAACCCTTCACATGGTAAGGGCAACTGACCTCTAGGGGATGCTTTCTGGCCATGACAACATGGGTTTTCTTGAGTTGCTCATTTATTTGTGTGATTTGAGTATAAAAACTAACAGCAGAGAAATACAGAGATTTGTTTTAATTTAAATTAAATTAAATACAACATTGTTCATTATTCTGTATAGATCTTCTGTAAGATATCTCTTACTCCCACCCCTTAAACCCATCAACCAACCTGTGGATCTCTATTGAGTTCTCACTTTGCTCTTCAAACTCTTTGTTCTGCGTTCCCTGCTTATTCACTCTTACTGAAATAAAGCTTACTTTCTATTGTAATTATGTTTTTAAGCAGGTCCTGATTGTGTTTTTCATCTCTTTAGGTGGTGTGCAACCGCACAAATAACTCAAATTAACAAGACCACATGAGCAGAAAACAGGGTGTAGGGATACCAGCATAGCTATGGATTGCTATGGATAAGACACAAACCCGGCGAACACACTAAAGTCACGCCACTGGAAAGTGGGGGCAAAACCGAAACACAAGAGGGAGGATGGCAGAATGTGGGTTATTTAATAAACTAAAACTTCTACAAAAACAAACAGATTTACAAAAAAGATTTATCTAGATTTATCTAGATTCAACTAGATTTATGAAAAAGAAAACAAAGTAGCAATTAAAACTAACAAAACGAGAAACAAAACCACAGGGAAATATCTCCCAGAAACAGACTAACAGAAACAAAATGACAGCTAAACACAATCAGACAATTAGGCTGTGTGCAGCTGATGCAACTAAAACAATGAACGAAAGGACAGAATATAACCAAAAACAGACAACAACGACCTCTACAGGGGGAAAACAGAACAAAACACGGCACTGACAAAAGTGAGTCGTGACAGTACCCCGCCCCCCCACATAAGGAATGACCCCAGAAGTTTCCCAGAGCACCACCAAAACACTCCCCATGGAGGCGGCTCTGGCTGCATGAAGGTGACCGAGGCTCTGCCGGACAGGACTTCGGCCCAGCAGTAATCTCAGGGTCATGCATGAGCCCCGTGTCATGCTCGAGCCCCACAGGATTGGACCTGGACTTGGGCACTGCTGGACTGGACCTGGACTCGGGCTTGGAACTGAGCACAGCCGGTCTGGACCTGGGCATCATCGGACTGGACTCGGACCTGTCTAGTCTGACAGGACTCGGACCTGGGCGCTGCCGGACTGGACCCGGACCTGGGTGCCGCTGGACAGGACCTGGACTGTGACCTGGACCCCACCAGACTCGACCTAGACTGGAACATGGACCCTGCCAGACTGGACTGGGATTCTGGCCTTGTCAGTGCTCTGACTTGCACTGACAGGGCTCTGGGAGCACTCGGACTTGAGGTTGGCTCTGGAAGACTATGGGACAGGATGACTGGAAGCGGGCTTTGGGACAGGCTGACTGGGACTAGGTTCTGGATCTAAGTGACCAGGAATGCATCCAAACAAAAAAGATTAACTCCTCCACAAAGGCAGGATAAGACTGTTCCTGGGCTTACTCTTTGCTGTGACATTCTGTCAGAAACTGAGTAAATGCTTACTGTTGTATTTGGATAACATCACAGCATAGGAAAACAATATCAATACAGCTCATTTATTTGGCTGTTTAAGTTTTCATTAGGGGAGACTGCTATTAAAATTATCTACCACACACTCTACCACTCAGGAGATGATAATTTAAGACAAATGGAATTGCAGAAATTCCAGAATCTTTTGTAAACAGTGCAAAGAAAATGTGTGTTTCCTTTCAGAAATTCAAGCTGTGTCGAAATGCTATGGGAACGCCTGCAGCTTTTATGCACTCTGAATTACGTGCAAAATTGGTTGAGCTTTATTGTCATTCCGCTACATGAGTGGGCATACAGTGGAATGACATTTAATGTCTCGCACAAAAGAAAGAAAAAAAAATATACAATATACAACCCTAGACATAGAATAATCTTAAGACTATACACACTTTTAAGCCTATACATTGACTAAAGACTATACACATAGCCTGGGACAGACAATACAAGTACTGTGCAATGGTTGACTGTTTCTGTACAGTGGTTAGTAAGTACTATACAATGGTTGACAAGTACTATACAATGCTGACTAAGGACAAACACATAGCCTAGGACACACAATACAAATACTATGCAGATAAATTGTGCATGATGTAGTGCAAGAAAAATGAAAAGAGGAACTTTAGTTATGGAGGTAGTAATTTGTGTCTGGTGCATTTAGATGGCATAATGTTTATGAGGTTTGTGGGTGGGTTTTTCAGAGGGGGGGTGAGGTGATTGGAGTTAAGAGCGCTCACAGCCTGGGGGAAAAAGCTGTTTTGATGCTCTGGCTTTATGCTCCAGTCTCCCTGATGGCAGAAGCTGGAATATATGATGGGAGGGATGTGTGGGGTCCTTCACAATACTGGTGGTTTTATTGGAGGATTGTGAAAGGAAAATGCCCAGACTGAAGGGCAGAGGATCACCAATGATCTTTCCAGCTGTGTTCACCATCTGTAGGGTTTTGCAGTCAGCAGCACTGCAGTTTCCATACCAGACAGTGATGGTGCTGGTCAACACACTTTCAATGGTGCCCCTGTAGAATTTGGTGTGGATGAATGGTGGGAGACTTGCTCTTTTAAAAATCCGTCCATGTCACAGATGGGGTGAACCGTCTGAACACAACCAGAAAGCTTAAAAGCATGTGGGTTTTTAAGCTAACTCAGGTTAGCTTCATTCAGTGAAGCAGGTTAGCTTCATTCAGTGAAGCATGTTGAGAACATCCTCCAATACAGAGTATGTATGCCAACTCTATGCCTTGAAGTAGAAACGCTTCATTCTTTGTGTGGAGCCTAAGAAACGCCAGCTAAGAATGCCAGCTTGACCCGGTTAACTGCAGACACAGTTTTCTGCAGGGCTAGCCTATTCCACCATGCAGATCTATATGGCAGCTATACTGGCTTACCACTCTTCTATCAGCTATACTGGCTTACCACTCTTCTATCAGTGCTTATACAGTGGGCAGACATCTCCTGGTTATATGTTTTCTCTGAGGTGCACTGAGGCTGAGGCCCCAGGTACGATCTCGCGTCCCCCCCATGGGACTAAAAGGCCCTTTGCTCTCCATCTTTTGAGTCCATAGGGGAAATTTCTGATCACCTTCTTTCAGCCAAGATGGCCTTTATATTGACCATGACTTCTCTGAGGGCAGTGGGTGACCTACAGGCCCTCTCTGTGGCCCCTTCACATTTGGACTTTGTGTCTGGTTTGACCAAAGCTTTTCTTTACCCGATACTACCAAACAGACTACAAGTCACTGGATTACTAATGATATTCGACTCTCTTATGAGTCCTCTGGTATTCCCCTACCTAAGGAGTCCAAGGCTCACTTTACCTGGCGTAGGCTGGCTCTATAGCCTTTTGTGCTGGTGTCCCATATCAGGACATCCGTGAAGTAACCCAGGTTCCCTGAAGTTTCCTGGTTTCACTTCCAGTTTAGCACTATTTTCCTACTTTCAAAACAAAGCTAAGATTACATTTTTTGTCACAGCCCATTTACTGAGAATCCTTATTTGTGTTTCTGTTCCTGTTGGGTTAATTTCCTTCACCTGTTTGTGTTTAATTAGTTTGCTATTTAAGTTGGTTTCTGTCTAGGTTTCTTTGTCTGGTTTAAGTTAAAAGTTATGTATCGCTGGGTGCTCCATGTACCTTTTGTGCTCCATGTTCCTTGTGTGCTTCCTGGTTGTTCTCTGTACCATTTAAAATTTTTCTTTAATAAGCAACGGATTACAACGTGCCAGGAAAGCAAAAAGTTTTTATTGATGGAATCATAATATGGCGGCGCAGCAGTAGCTCACAGCGGCCACTCCGGAGACAAAATGGTGCTTTTTGTGTATCTGAGCCCAACAAAAAAGACACATGGATGCCAGACACAGTGGTGTCCAAGTTGTACGACCGCCAGACATTAAAAAATATCAGGAAACACACATCCACTAACCTGGAAAATGAAGTTTACGTGAAACTCCGCAAACTTGTGCTACTACGGACACTAGGCCTCCAGACCTCAACGTTGCTTGATGCCGGTGACCGGGAGGACGTGCAACATAAGCGGTGCGTGAGGAAACGGAAGCGTGGCAAGTAGGCGGTTATCCGTGCTAGGCTAAAGAAACACCCTAGCCGGTCAGCTTTCCCATCCATCATTCTTTCAAATGTCTGCTCCCTGGAAAATAAACTGGACATCTGACTCGAACGAACTACACGGCAAGAGTTTAGAAACTGTTGTGTCTTTGTTTTTACGGAAACATGGCTCAGCGACAGAGTGCCGGACAACGCCATTCAGCTAGATGAGCTAGCATCGTTTCGTGCTGACAGGAATAGATCTCTGTGCGGTAAGACTCGTGGAGGTGGCGTGTGTGTTTATGTAAACACGAGATGGTGCACGGACTCTGTGTTAGTTTCTAGACACTGCTCATCGCTTGTGGAATTTGTGACTGTTAGATGCAGACCGTTCTATTTACCAAGGGAATTCACTGCGCTGTTTATCTTCAGAGTTTACATTCCTCCCAGCGCTAATGCTAAGGAAGCTTTGTGTGAACTGTACAGGGCTGTTAGCGATCTACAGAATGCTTGACTGTTTATTATCGCCGGAGATTTCAACCATGCATATCTCAAATCAGTTCTCCCTAAATTCCATCAACATGTGGACTTTGCAACGAGAGTGAAAAACACGCTGGATTTGGTTTATACCAACGTCCCTGGCGCGTACCGTGCGGAACCCCGCCCCCATCTCGGATACTCAGACCACATTACGGTTATGTTGATTCCAGCATACTGGCCAGTCATTAGGCGCTCAAAACCGGTTCTAAAGCAGGTAAACACCTGGCCTCAGCTCTTCAAGACTTCGAGGCTTCGAGGGTACTGACTGGGCCATGTTTAGGGAGGCTGTAACCAACGGCGGCTCGGTTAACTTGGAGGAGTACACATCGTCAGCGACCGGCTACATCGGCAAGTGCATTGACTGTCTCCAAGACCATCACCACACGCTCCAAACAGAAACCGTGGATAACTGCTAAGGTGCGTGCTCTACTCAAGTCCAGAGACTCTGCCTTCAGATCCGGTGACAGGACAGCTTTAAGAACAGCCAGAGCTGAACTGTCACGCGCCATCAGAGTGGCGAAGCGCGCACATGCCCAGAGAATCCACGGCACTTCCAGGACAGCGGAGACACTCGGCGCATATGGCAGGGCATTCAGACGATCACCAACTACAAGAAAACACCAGCCGTCTGTAGCAGTGACGCCTGGAAAACAAAGACGCCTACATTCGAATGCTGTTTATCAACTTCAGCTCAGCATTCAACACCATCATCCCTCAGCACCTCATGGATAAGTTAAGCCTGCTTGGACTAAATGCCTCTCTCTGAAACTGGATTCTGGACTTTCTGACCAGGAGACCACAGTTAGTCAGAATCGGGAACAGCATCTCCAGCACCACCACACTGAGCACCGGGGCCCCCCAGGGCTGCATCCTCAGTCCCCTGCTGTTCACACTGCTGACTCACGACTGTGC
>JBAJNP010011352.1:0-14918 GCA_036877545.1 Yasuhikotakia modesta
CAGGTATAACATGGGCATGCTTTCATTTGTTTTATAGTTTGTCCAAACTTCTTAAACAAGGTGTTTGGTGATAAATGTTCACCTGCCGTGTTTTCTGTCGGAGTGAAGCTGCAGGTCACAGCGGGTCGTGATAAACTGAGAAACTGTGTCTTGCATTTTGCTGATTAAAATTCAGCTTTCAGTATCTGTGTGAAACAGTCCCTCAGCAGCTCATTTCACCGACACGCGGCCAGAAAAATATTAGTCTGGGTTTCCTGTTTATGTGATTAATGTGTCAGACATTTGTGTCTCTACCTCGCTGTACACAAGCCTGTTTTCTGTCTTTCTCACAACCTTTAACGTTTCTGTCCTCCACCCTTTGAAAAATTGGGGACGCCAGAAACAGAATAAAAACACCGAAGACAGGATGTAATTTTAGGCCTCGCAGGTTTGTGGACAGACAGTCATCACCACAGAAACAGGGCAACTTCATTTTATTCTGACAGCAAAAGTGACATAAAAACATTTATATTTTATATTGAGATACTAAAGATGTTTAGTTTGATACTAAAGATGTATATGCATATTTTATATCTATATAGATTTTTATATCTATTTATTTTTATATTTAAACTATCAGTTTTATTTGTTGGACTGGTTCCTGTTCATTAAAAGAAGTTAGTAAAGTTGAGTAAAGTCGATGTGACTGAACAACACAGTAACTGAGGATCTCTGGGTCTCTACGACATGTCGCATGTCTCCACCTGCTGGTCAACACAGGATCTGCATCTTTTTATTCTCAACAGGACCACAAAACATGAGTATTAAAAATGTGTGTGTGCACAATAAACACATAATCACAAACACATTTTTAAATGTACCAAAAAACTGTTTTGCCCTTTTGCACTCCAGCAAACTTTGTTGAGAAATATCATTGCTCATACATTTTTATAAGCAGAGGAAACATTTAAATGTGTATCGATCGTGATCTCTGTGACCTTACAGACACAGGACACCTTCAGGCCAGCTTGTGTGTCGATCGATCTGTCTGTCTGTCATGAAATCTCAGTTTAGTTGTATTTAAAAACATGTAATTTTCGGTGTTCAGTTACTGTGGTGAGAAGTTTAAATAAACATCTTCAACAGCAGATGATTTTCATTCTCTTGTTAGTTTTGCTGTGGTTAAATTGTCATTTCTCTCTCAACAGTTTTATTTATAAGGCGACATCTCAGGGATCTGAATGCAGCTGGAAAAACACGCAAGAAACATACAAGCCGCTTCAGTTTATTATTCTGGAAACGATTTGGGGTGAGAAACTACAGAGCAATGCAGCTTTGACAGGCGTACCAGTGTTGCATTGATGTTAGATTTAGTGTCAGCGAGAATAAACTCATTACCGCAGTACTGAACACATTTACATCACTGCCACAGAAATACACTGAAAACATCACTAACGCATCACTGTTTACATCACTGAGTTCACAGCTGAATGTTACCAACACACTGTTGATTATTATAACAGGACAATGTTGACTTCATTCCCTCAAAAGCACAAACAGATTAATAACCGAATGATGATAAAACACTTCATATGTTACAGTATTTAAGTTATGAATAACATTTTCTGTGTTTTTCTGTGTTATTTGTGTTTATTTGCATAGTTAATTGTGACAATACACAATAAATTGTGACTATAACCTATGATGACACATGTCCCTTAATAAAGTTTAAATGTCTTTTTCATTAAAAACAATGTAAAGAAAACAAAAAAATATAAATTCAAAACTTATCAAAATATCAAAACATCATTCCAAGCTGTAATGAAAGTGTGTTTGTGTTCTTGTTTTCTGGATACGTTTCAAAAACATTAAAATGTCATTTACAATGACACAATACATAATTTAAGACAGAAATTTCATTTGTTGGTTTAGAAAAATGATCATTCAGAACAAGAAAACTAAAATCACCGACATTTTCTGTAATTGCATGAAACCCCTGCTGCACATTTTACCTAAAGAATGAAACATGCAAAAATAGGGATTTTGTGTCACTTAGATTTTCAGTCTCTGTGAATGTTTGTGTTTCATTGGCAGCAGGATTGATCCGAAACTCCCACAGATCTGCTGAGAATCATCCGGTCTTTTCTCCTTAATCTCCTGCGGGCCTGTGGCCGCACACGTCATTCCAGAGGAATACAAAACACTGCGAGCAAAGGGCCTTTGGGAGAAACTAAGGCATGATTTATGAGGAGAGATTTATTGCTGTTGTTTGGCTCTCAGTTCAACACCTAAACAAAGGTGACACTTGTGTGAATTAGCATCAGGCTGGGCTGAACGTTCAATCTGATGTGTTTTAAAAGCCAAGTCCCTCGATACTGTAACATAACGCAGAAAAACTGAAAACCACAACTGTTTTTGTGTCAGAGTTGTTTTTATTCTCTAGGAAGCCGTTTAAAAAGAGACAAACACATTACAAATAAACAATGCTAGTGACAGCTGCATCTGAGACGGCTGTGTGGGGATAAGTCACTTGTTTTTGATGTATAAGTGACACGTTTTTGCACAAAAGAAACTTTCAGTCCTTTGTGAAAAACTTCATCTCAAAAAGTACAAAAAAATCGCTGGAACACACAAATAAGTTTCCTGAAGAACATATGAGTCAGCAAAACAAACTCATAGTTTTCTTCCTTCAACACTACAAGAGACACATAGTTTGTTATTACATCCCATCAAGCAACGTTACGTTCAAAATGCAATGATATCGCTGGAATTAAAAAGCTTAATCTGAACATTTAGTGTTTAGTGAACAAAACTCATTACTGTGAAGTCTTGCTGAAGCTAAAGCAATAAAATAGATTTTCAGGAAAGTGTTTTAAAGTGGTTTTATGATAATCATTATGCTTCGCTCCATTACTTTTGCGTTAAATGGCACCTCAAGATATCCTAAAATTCCCTTTTCATCACCGTTAGAGAGCAATTCATCCTGATAGTTATATACAAAATATTACAAGAAACCTTTTAATGTTGCAGCTTTTAAAATAACATCTGACCAGAACATTTTCACCTTTACAAAATACTCGGTTCTGACACGTTCATTTAAATTAAATAGAAACAATGTCATAGACAAAATAAATTGTTTTATCACTACGACACGCCACATGAAAAATATGAAAGTCAGAACTTTGCCCATTATACATGCCTTAAATATGTACTCTGTAATGTCTTATATACAAATTACCCACAATGCACCACGGCACATCATAATCCAGGTCCTGCTGTCTTCGGTCTGTGTTGGTAGTGTTCATATCACGTTCAATCGTTTTAAGAAACAATGTTTTTTGTCTTCTGTCTTGTCATAATTTTGACACGAACTCTTAAATAGTTTCAAGAGTGAGGCTGTAGATTTCAACTCTAGATGTTTTGGGTTTCATTGCACTTCATTTGTTTTTCAAACTAGGAGAAAAATAAACCACATGGTTACGGTTTGTATAACAGCAGGAGACACAAACATTTCTGAGACCCATTTGAGCATAATAAACAGTCAGATAGTAAAATACATGAAACATTAATTTGAAAACACACACACACACACACATATAAATAATGGGAACTGTATGACTGCCATAACCAGTTTAGCAAACTGGGGTGTTAAGCAGTCAGTGGGGTCTACAAACTCCGGCCACGACGCCCATTGATCTCATATTGACCCGTCATTGACTGTCCAATTCACCCTGAATACAGGGACACCGTGTCTCTGCGCTCATGACTTCATCAGCTCACTGGGGTTAATGGAGTTTCAGCGATAGACAAACCAGATCTCACCCAAAGAGCATGAAATGAGGTGGCTGGCGACCAGATCTCACGTTTTGGCAGAGTTGGGTAGTTGGCAGTTCAGGGTATCTAAGCGCCCGTGACTAAAAGGCTCAGTGAACGTGTGCATTAGCGCCTGTTTAGTGAGCTCAACACGTTCCTGCTTTACGTCTTTGCTAAGACGAGTGCAGACAAACAGTACAGCTGTATTAGCTTCAGTTAGCATTGCCTTTGCATTAGCATTGTAGTTTATTAATCTACAGCAAATGCATGATTCTCAATAGCTATTTCCATATGGTAGCTAACGTTGTTTATTCAACTCCAGGTATTAATATCAATTATTAGTCTGTTGATTAATAATAAGCAGCTTTGTAATCTAGTGTTTATTCAATTGTAAAAGTTGATATAAATATTCATATATTTGAACAAATGTAAAGTTAAAGAATTGCTTTTGTAAAATGATTTAAAGGAAACTGTTAGTATTAAGAAACGTGTGAAATTTATAATTATTATGTTTTATCGTTGTATATGAAGAGAATAAGTCACATGGCGCGCGCGCGCACGAAGAGTCACGTGATCGTTTAAAGGCACCAGAGCGCGCGGCTCGTCAGGTGAGTTTATAATGGCGACATTTTAATCTAATATTATGTTTAATATTAAGTTATTTATTTACTGTTAACATCTCACTGTTTAATGCGCATGCTCCTATTACACCGACAACACGGTACGTTTTCAGCTTTATTTATTGTATTATTTGTTTATAGGGTTGTTTACAGGTTTGTTTACAGGTTTGTTTACAGGTTTGTTTATAGGCAGTTTCAGGCATTTCGGCTTGTTTGTTGACATTAATTCATTGTTACTCTTTCTTATGAAATAGTCTGGAGCAGGTGTTTAATTCCTGGACGTGCATCACGTTTGCGACGTTACTGACGCATAAATATTGCAAATTTGTGTTAAACTGTGTGAGATAAACGCGATTAAACGCTTTACTTGTGATTTATTTCACTTGTTAGTATTAAAAACAAACATCGTTGTTGCTGTTGAACTTCGTCCTTGTGCGTCTGACGTCACGACATTTGTACGCAAGCGGGAGGGCGGAGCAAAGGCGCTCGGACACGCCCCGCGGTGACATCACGCCTTCTCATTGGTCTAATATTCCACGTGGAAACGGCGCTGTCAGTAATATTGACTCCCAGAGGATATCGACCCATGCAACAGTCCATTAAACTGGAACCAGAACCCCTGCTAAGCAGTTTAGGTTGTAGTAACGTTTCCTAATGTTTTCATTAAGTAACACAAAGGTAAAAATGTGACTGAAAGTTCTAGGAAGGTTGAAATGTTTAGATGCTTAGATATTGTATTAACGTTATTGCTTGATTATATATAAATATGGTAACATTTTTAAAGGTTCCACTAACAACTTAAGAATAACATTGCTGTTAATGCAGTGTTTACGCTTAGAGAACAGTAGCCAACGTTCTGAGAACGTTACCTGTTAGCTGTGGCTCAACGTTACTCAGATTGTGTGTTCATGTTGTTGTTAATAACTAACATAATGCATAGCAAGAGTTTCGTGTTAGGAAACGCAACTGGCAGAACCTACAGACGTCCTGTTGTGATCTTGTAAATGGTTGCTAGGCCTGTTGCTGTTACGTGGCTGGTAGTATTTTAGTGTTTAGACAAATTCAAGCTCCCTGTTTGATTCACTTGTAGTTTTAATTAGATTTTCGCTGCATGTGGAAACGTCTGATACTCACTTGTTCTGGTGTTTGGAGCCCTGTAGGTGTGCGTGGTATTGCGCTACAGAGTTGAGCGTAACACAGCAGACCTCGCATGTGTGACTGCGCTTCAGGCCTGCACACACACACACACACACACACACACACACACATACATCTTGTTATATTTTGTGTGAATCAATAGCGAATGCTGGCGTCTTACATCTCGTGGTAAAAAATAATGCTGCAGACATGGTCATTAAACCATCTCTGTAACACTGAGTTAACTGTAAATCTTAATAATTTAATCTGTGTATAATTTAAGTACCTTTTAAAGGCATTTCTGAAATATTGAGCGTTGTACCGTACATGCACATACATATTTTTCCCAGGACTATGTTTTTTCTAAATATTGAGTGAATTATTTAAATATTACTACGCAGTTGTTGTCATTATGACATTTTTCAACATTAATGAGTGCATCTCAGTTTAATCGAATTACGTTTGTTTTTACATTTTTTACTCTTTTAAATGTGTTTAAAAGGATCTACATATACTAACAGCTTTTGTTTTCTTCATGCAAATATCATTCTTTCACTCAATATGACACAAGCACTTGCGCTCCAGTAAACGCATGATGCATGAAACAGCACATGTTCACACATACACTTATCTGTACATGACTCACGTATAGAGCGAGTATATGGAACCCTCTACCCGTATATAATGTGATTTGCTGTATGGGAATAAATGACCTTTACATATGTCACATATGTAAGCTAGTAGCCAGAGGCAAGACCTCCTGTGTTTAAACAACATCCTTTCTGTCCGAGTCGACATGCAAAAGCCCTACTGATCAGACATAATGATGATGGCAGCTAACAGGGAACGTTCTGAGAACATAGTTTTCTGAAACTACTCTCAGAGAACAGTCTTGCAGTAATGTTAGAATAATGTTTATAGTCATGTATCAAAACGTTATTCTTAGGTTGTTAGCGAAACGTTTTAAAAACATTACGGAATTTAGAAAATGTTGGTCTTATAAGTCAGCAGTAATGTTAATACAATGTCTACAAAGCTGGACGTTTAAATTGGTCCTGGAAATCTGTTGCTTGTTGGAAACATTAGAAAAACATTAATGCAACCTAAAATTGTTGGCCGGGAAGGGTTAGCGTTGCAGGTTTTCCTTGATATTTTGTGCTTTTGCAGTGATTAAAAATATATAAATAACAGAAGGAGATGTGAAATATCGAGATAAGTGGCTTCCTCCTACAGATTCTCTTCCTACACCAAATCTGTTTTCCACCTCAAACTAGGACAGGCCAGTGAATTCAAAGCTGTGGAAACCTCGGAATATCTGTCACTCACTTCCTGTTCGGTGGGAATGTTGGAATGCTGTGAAGTTATGGGTGTCTGTTGTCATAAACTGTGTTGGGTGGAGTTGTGACATCACAGAATGGGGATGACTGAGCTCATGAATATTAATTAGGTTAAGTGTAAATATTTAAACATGATCTTCTGTTGATATATAAACAGACACGTTGTGATGTTTTGATCTGAAGATCAGATTTATGGTGAAGTATTTGATCATTTTGGGTAAAAATTGTCATGTTAACAATAACATGTTGATTTAAAATGTCAAAAACCCTTTACACAATAGTTTCACATTTAGCACATTGGAAAATCTTACTTGATAACTTTGCAATCTTTGCAACTGCAGCTGTTTTGGTCTAGTATGTCAATGGTCAAAACCTAAAATGTACTGTTTCAATACACATTCATACAGGACTCTATAAATCCTGCATTATTTTATACAGTCACAGCGCAGAATTCACCCCAGAGAGAGATTGTGTTATTATCACAGCGCAGAATTAGAAAGATTTGATGAAAACCGCAACACTGAGTCATTTATTATGAGTCATGAGTGTGACGTGAGGAAACAAAGATTTCACTCTCAACCTAAACACACGTTCGGTCACACTGACAGCTGACAAACACATCCCACCAGCTCCTGCATGTGTCAGAAATCCCAAACACAGGGGCTTTGTTGTCTGAAACCTTTGCCGTTGTTGGGCTGTGTGGTGGGCTAACATCCTGCGGTTAGAGGGGCTCTTTGTTGTGTTGTTTAAATCGACAAGAGCCGCGTACAAAAGCTCTGAATAATGCAAATCTTTAATGAAATGCATGCTTGTGCAAAGACTCTAAAGATGATTAAAACGCCCCTGTGAGGCTGTGAGAACGTTTCCCTAATGTTTCCAGTAACAAACCATTAAAAATGCTTTTTGTTGCAAATGTTCTAGAAACATTTACATTTTCAGCTTTTTAGACGTTGTATTAACATTACTGCTTATAAGGACATTCGTTCTGTAACACTATTTAAACGTTCCACTAACAACTTAAGAATAACATTTTTTGTATATGATATGATACGAAAACAAGTTTTCATCTGAAAACTAAACCAGTTGTTGAGTTGTTAATTCTTACACGTTGGTCGTTTAACACGTACCATTGAGTTCATCTCTAGTTTCCAGGCTCTTGCCCAGCTCAGCCAGCAGATCAGCTTGTACTGTGTTTTTCTTGTGCTTCTTGCCGTTGTAGTGTTGCCTGGCCATGCCGGGGTTGTTGAACCAGGCCTTACACATCTGACAGTAGCGATGTGACAGTCTGTCCTGCCTGGAAACACTTCCTGGCGAATCTTCGGAGGCTGTGTGATCCGAACTGGATGTCACCTCTACAGGAAAGCGCAGCAAACTTAGTATGCTAGTATCTTGTAGAAAATAGGCTGCAAAGTTGTTTTTTTAACAAAATACATTATTGGAGCTGTAGTTTAGGGGATAAAACATGCAGCACAAACAAATGTTGCCCTGGTGCGTGTTTAGAAGTAATTTTTGAAGAAGTAAATCTGCAACAGCTATAAAATGGTCTGAGAAGAAATGATTTTTTTAAAAATGGCATGTCTATATTTTAATATTATTTACCAGTAACTTGCCAACAGTAGCAGGTGTGTGACAGCATTAATAAAGCACAAAACATTCAGAGACGTGCATGTGATTAAAATGACACATTTTGCTTGCGGTCTGCCTCAGTTTCTCAGGTAAAGAGCTCAAATGTAGAGCACAGAAGTCTCTGAAACAATAATAAGATACGTTCTGAATCTCATGAATTGGTTAAACAAACCATTTGTATTTGTATCAGCCGACGTTTTATTTAGTTTTCTAACAGTTATTTCTGTTAGAATGATAATGATAATAAATCCTTGTGAATGAGAGACAACTCGATTCACAACAAATGATAATAAGAAATGTTGGACGCAGAAACAAGATTTTGGCTCTTGTGTGGTTCTGAAATGGAAAATATTTGGACTCTTGACACTGGCAGCTCTACAAGTTTATTTATAGCAGGTATCAAGATAATAAGAGGCCGTTTTTTTCTTCCGTTTTCCGTCTGTCTCATGTTTCATCCAATTCCTGAGGTGTTTGAATGCAGGCGCTGTTTTGTTTATAATACATAATGAAAAGTGTGATGTGAAGTGATTGTAGCGTGACAGATTTCAGTTGTGTTGCCCTCCTGACACATACTAAAGAAAAGTTATTCAGAACCATGTTTTCAGTCAGTCAGGTTGAAACAAATGGATCTAAACTGCTTTTGGGTTCTGATGGGAATCTTGTGTGTTTCATTAAAAACGGACCGTTTGTTTGGATTGTATTGAATTGTGTCTACCAAACAAAAGAGCCGATTTAATTGCTTATTGAAAAATGAACTGAGCTGCTAAAGTCAATTATAAATCTATTTGTCTTCTTTTAGTTTTGCATGCATTCTTCGTAACAAGTGAAAAGTGTTTCGTGAGAGACATTGTGATTTGTGTGTTATTCAGTCAGTGATTTAAAGTCACATACATCACTACAGATGAAGCTGTCTTCTGTAAACCAGCTTAACAAGCTGAGAAACAACAAGTGCTTCTGTTTGTTCTGTTTCAGTATCTCCCCGCTGTCGTTCATGAACGTCTAGTGCAGTTTCCATTTTTTCATTTTTGGGTCATTTCACACCCTCAGGTGTCTGGGCCATGCCTGGCTGTGATAAGTGAGTTAGATGATGTTTTGGGTCACATTAAAGCTGCTGTTCGTACCGTAAACGTAAAAACTACAGGACAGCGAATGAATGATAGATTTATATTGTAGGTGGTTGCTAAGGTCTTATGAGTTGTTTCCACTATGTTGCTATGGAAAAGTGCTCTTAGTTCTTGCTAAATCATAGTCTTACATGCTGTAAAACTCGTTGATGTCTGATGACTGATCTAGGAACAGGTTTAATCCCTCAGTGATGGTAATGATCTGGGATCAGTAGCTCCTACCTTTGGATATGATGGCAGGTGGTTCCCCCAGCAGTAGCCTCAGTCTCTTGGCGTGGATCTTGCCCTGATAGTGAGACTGGGCCACAACCGCTGAAGTGAAGGACATATTACACAGCGTGCAGCATTTGTTCTTGTCCACGTCACCCTCCGCGCTGCCCTGGGTGACAGAAACGCAGCGTTGATGACATATAAGAGAGACAAATGAAATTTAGTGGTGAGTTGTGAACAAGCAGTAAAACGAACATGCAGTGATTTGTTCATCAATTTCCAGGGTTAAAAACTAGTCCAGGATAAAGCCTGAATAGTGTTTAAAAGCAAGATAACCCTGGATTATGTTTAACAAGGGTTTAAAACAAGTTAAGGCCTGGCGTTGCTGCTTGGTTATTAATAGAAAGCTCTACAGATCGATAATGATTCGCTGCTTTCTGGTAATGGATTGAGCTAAATTTAAATGTATAATCTGAAATTACAAATCAATAGCAACTCCCTCAGCATTAAGGAAGTGACAACACAAGGTCATTGTCATTCAATAGACCTGCAGCCCTCGCGCACAGACCCAGAAGTTTGGCCCGGTTGCTCTGTTGTGTCTAAACGTCTGTAGAAAAGTGACTTTGTGACGGCCTGATTGTTTCTGAGTTTTAATTGTATTGTTACAGCCGGAGAGTCGAGGCAGCTGCTCAAAGGTCTGTTTTGTCTCCGCATGAGAAACGCTGCGAGCCATTGATCTGCGTCCGCTCATACACACTCTTGTTATTCAACTCCTGACACGCTATAATGTCTTTATTTACTGTCCCTGAGGGGAAAGACCCTCAGCTCAGTCGTATCCGATCATTTACACGCTGACCTTGACTGGAAAAAACATCCAAATAACAGCAAACAAAGAATCTGTGAGACCTCTGTGTACTACTTTTCTAAATGCACTTTCTGTATATCTTATTTTCTTTTTTAGTTTTGTTTTCTTTGTCTTAGCTGTTTTTTTCCTAAAGTGTATTTTCTGTAAACTGTTGAAGTTGCTATAAAAATAAAAAAGTTTTAATAATTCAAATAAAATTGAATTGAAATATTTAATAGGTCTTGAATCTGTATAGGTCTAAAATCTACAAAAGCCCATTAAACGTGCATTAAACACAATGGTAAACAGTTGACTAACATTACAGAAACGTTTGGCAACACACTCAGGCCTGTGCTTGAGAAGACTGCACACACCGCGGACGACAAACCGTTCAGGAACTGAAACCCAGGTGCAGACAATGATTGTAATGAACTATAAAGACAAACACAACTCTGTCATGCCATCTGCATCCCCCCACCCTGGGCTCCTGACTTCCCTCAGAACGGCTGTAATTAAAATCCTGGATTAGGTCCAGAATGTTCTGACCCGGGACCCGTGATGGCATCTCTGAACACTCACACAACACCACAAACAGCTAGAGACAGGAACATTTCTATGTTTAACTATAGAAAATGTTCCACTGTCATTTGTAGGTCTGTGTAGCAACATTATATGACCTTCAGAAGATCTGAGGTCCAGCTGACAGAAGCTACATGTGAAAGTTAGCAGAGTAAAAGCTTTTCTTCATCACTGCAGGACAACAGCAGCGTTAGATGTGAGACTCTGAAGACTGGACAGGAGTGATCAGAGCAATCGATACACTGTGGACATGAAACGGTTCCTCAGACAGCCGGTTCCTCAGTCAGTGACGTCAGGGTTCCTCAGGGCTGTGATGAATGTGTCTGCTTCAGTTTTCCAGGAGGACGGTGATGTGAAATTGTTGCTTGGACGTATTTCTGTACGTGTGTAAATGGATCTTCTGTCAGTGTGTGGGAGCGTCACACAGCGCTGGTGTGTTTTCAGGTTGTTAAGAGACTTACGTTGTCTGTTCGGAGCTTTTTGGCTGGACAGCCGCCATCTGCCGGGTGTAACATGTAATACAGACGAACTTTGTTTGCGTGTTTTCGACTCTAGAAGACAAGAGAGACAGAGGATAACATATAAGAGATGATTTCAGACAAACTGGCCTCGTCTTTGTTCACACAGCCAACAATTTTGGGTTCCCAGAACATTTCCATAATGTTTTTTTAAATAATTTTTATAACATTAATTTTTTAACATTATTGCTATTGTATATAACATTACTTTTAACAAAACTTTAAAATATTTTAACATTAAAATGTTCCATCAAAAATCCAATTTATGTTAAAAATATTATTAAAATTACCCCAGTTCTCATCAGAGCTCTGGGAACAAGATTACGGACCACCGCTTTCATTTCTGAAAGGCAGATACGCCCCACTGCAGCTATTGAGCGATTGCCACGCCGGGGGGGTAAAAGCCCATATTGATTGTTGTGTAACAGGCCGGCCATGTAAACAGCACAGAGGAGTAATTCTTACTAAGGGCTGTAATTCCATTTTATACCGGGGGGATATTTGCCCCCAACAGCACAAAACATCGTGAAGAAACATCTCTTGTGTAAAGCAAAGCCACACGTACAGATTTAAAACAGTTCTGATCCCTGTGAGATATCCTGAGAGATTTTAAGTCCTGCAGGTCCATTTATTTCCACTGGCAACCGGTCCCATTTTCACCTCTGTGAGGTGCAGCAATGTGCTAATTGATCTGAGACTGTTAAACTGTAGCCGGTCAGCAGACAGTCTCTCTGCCCTGAATGTTTCAGCTCTGAATTACATCATACGTCTCCAGAAATGAACATTCTGTCAATATTTAACTACCTGTATATAGTTTCAAAACCATTGGAAATTTTTACAACAATAATGTTGTAGCTTTGTGCAATAACTTTTGGTTTAGATGATGTTAAGAGACTTTAAACTAGCGTAAAACCTTTGTTTAAAAATATTAACTTTATGCAACTGTGCAAAGACCCCCTATGGGACTGAAGACCCCAGCACGCATGTGATCTGTCTCTCGTCTGCCTTTTTGTATGCGAGATAGAGAAACTCAATTCTAGCCGTAAGCAGTTTTCCAGTTTTAAATGTTAAGTTTCTGGCCGCATACAGGGAAACGAGTAAAAAATGATGCATGCAGTCACGTCCAGGCTGTACGGCCTAAAAAACACCACATATGCTTATAATCAGCAGTGTTTGTCTGTCCTGCAGCTCATTTACAGCTTCTCAGTTAGACGGTTCTGACAAATCCATTTGGCATCAGCCTCAATCATGGGTTCCTGTAAGCTGAGGCTCACCAGCGGGCCGGTGGCGTGAAGATCGGTCTCATTAAACGCATGACCACACGGGTTCATCGCCCCGCTTCCCGCAAACGTGCACAGCTCTCATTACGGCACCAACCAGCTGAGAATAACAAGCCTTCAGCTCAGAACTCGTTTTCTGAATTCTGAGAGGAGAAAAATTCCAGGGAAAAAGAACAAACTGAAGCCGCCGCTGAGCCGCTGTGTCAGTCAGGAATTGATTTTTAAAATGATTAATCATGACTGACCTTCAAGGTTTTTTCTCCAAGTGATTATTAAGCAAAAATTGTGTTAAAGGGTAAAACATTTATTCAAAACCTCATTTTAAACCTGTATGACTTTTTCTTCTGACAAACACAAAATAAGATAGTTTGTACGTACCACTAAGATTTTTTGTGCACGGAGGGGGCAGAGCTAAATTTGCTAAAGATAGCATCAAAACATCACTTACTTTTGAAACGTCATTTTTCTCAACGACACGTTTCTGTGCAGTAAAAATCCATGTTTATTTTATGTTTTATTTTAAGTGCGCAGTGCAAACTGAATCATTTGGAGCACAGCCGTATAATCTGATCTCAGTGGAAAATTACTTTACAACTTAAGTTATTTAGGAAATATAGTTTGGGTTGTGAGCAGTAAATATCTTGCTGCATTTGTGTGTGATATAATGACCAGCACATTTAATTCAACGGGTCGGTTGTTGAACGGATGTAAAGACTTTCTGAACCTCTGAGATTTTGAACTCCACAAATGTGCGTATTTGATGGGATTGTATGTATTCATCTGAGTTTTGCCATTGAAAATCGACAGGAATATTGTGGCTCATTAGACCGCAGGGAGAAATGGGAGCATTTAAAAACGACAGAATTCTGACAATGAGTTACTGGTGATCTAACTGTGTCCCAGTAATGATTTCTGCTGGACCTGTGACGCATTAACTGCTGCCAATAAATAGGGGCCATTAGATCTGTTGCACAAAGATTGCAAGTTGTGTTGAGCTCATGCACACTCAGCGCATTGTTCCGGTCTGAAACAGCCGCGACTGCAGTGGTTAAAGTCCATTCAGTGAAGGGTCTATCCCTGCTAACACTTCTAGATTGTAAAAATGTTTTCCCAAAGTTTCATTATGTGACAAAAATGTTCTAGGAAAGTTCTAGTAACATTCAAATGTTAACATTATTGCATTACAACTTTTATTGTGCTACTAACAATTTAAGAAAAACATTTTTGATGTATATGATATGTAATATTTAAAAATGTTCTGGTAATGCTATTGCAAGACAATTTTATGATAAATTTAAGAGACGTTTTAGGGAATGTTAGTCAATGTTCTGAGAATGTCCCCTGTTAGCTGAGATAAGAAAAATACAATAACAAACAGTTTTTAAGCATCAATGACTTCCTGTCTGCACATGCTGTCTGTTAAGGCGTCAATTTTCAATTTGTAGACAGAGCCGGAGCCAGAATTCATAATTTCATAGCACTGACCCACCACACATCTCACTGATACGATCAGAAATACATTTATATACATACCGTGAGTGGTGAGGGGTGAAATTTCACACCCCTTTTTAATTGCATATGAATATTAGCAGCTGAAATCTAATTAACCTCTTTATCTGCCCTCGTTTAAGGAAGCGCAGGTACACCGCAGGAAATTATTGACAGCAGATCAAATTAATGTATCTGTAAACGTTTGCGGCTGGTGCTAGTGTGTGTGTGTATGCGTGTGTGTGCACGTGTGTGTGTGTGTATGTGTGTATGCATGTATGTGTGTATGCATGTGTGTGTATGCGTGTGTGTGTGTGTGTGTATGCATGTGTGTGTGTATGCATGTACGCATGTGTGTGTGTA
>JBAJNP010011353.1:1107-14918 GCA_036877545.1 Yasuhikotakia modesta
TCTATGGAGGGGGCCTAGGTCTCTTGAATATCCACCAGTAGCTGGATCCAGTTAGAGGCAGGCTGATCTAAAACTCCCCAGGGAGGAAGCCCAAAAATAACAATGGTTTATAGCTAGTTAGAAGGTCCGAGAGGTATTTAGGGGCTAATCCATTTAAAGCTTTATATGTAAGCAATAATATTTTATAAGTGATACGAAATCTGACGGGCAATCTGTGTAATTCTAGATGTTTTTTTTTGTTGGCAGGACCCATTATTAGAGCTGAAGTTGGGGAAAGAATTCAGGTTATGTTTAAAAACAATGCCAGTCACCCATATTCTGTTCATGCCCATGGAGTAATGGAGAATGCTCATCAGCATGTTGTTCAACCAGGTTTGTTAGTAAACAAAATGTCTACATTGTTTCACTGTTTGAAGGTGTTGTTGCATTGTAATCTTCTCTGTACATGTTTGCGTATTTTAGGTCACATGCTGACATACAACTGGACCATTCCAGAACGATCTGGTCCAGGTCCCAATGATCCAAAATGCATAACATTTGCCTACTATTCAACTGCCAGCTATTTTGAGGTACAGTACACATAAACAATACTTTTACGTAGGACATACAGGGTTTTCATATTCAACAAGCATGGGAAATGTCCTTTCTCATTTAGACATTTAGTCCTACTGGAGGTGTGTTATAAGAGTTTAGGTAACATGTTTACAGTAGAGTTAGATCATGTCATAATAGTTGGCAGTGTGTATGGCCGATATTATTGCTGCTTAAGATTGATCTTTTTTATTTTCTTTGTTTTCCTCACTTTGTTAGTAATTTTGATAAAGTAGTGGCCTGACCCCTTGATGACAAAGTGATCACTTTTATAGTCATACATCATGGGAATCATAATTTCTTCTAATAACCTTCTTTAATTCAATGACCTTAAAAAATTGTTTACCCAAATATGAAAATTAGCCCATAAATAACTCTCCTTCAAGCAATCATATGTCATGAAAAACATGGAGATCCAAATGCGGGTTAGGCAGGTTTAAAACACCAACACAGGCAGTCAAAAAACAAAAAAAAACAGCAGTGAGCGCGGATCCACGGACAAAGGCGCTGATGAAGCGGACAGCGGGAGAACCAAGCAGGATGGAGAGAGTCAAACAAAGGATTGTGGCACACATATTCAGGAGGCACTGAAGGCGGGGTCTGGACAAAAAGGGAAAGAACAAAAAGCAAAAACACAATGACGGACCTGAAGTCTTTTTGTGTATTTTTTTATATAGGATAAAAATAACAGGACAAGAAAACAGTTCACAAACAAACTGACAATGTTCAGAAAACGTGAGGGAGCTATAAAGGGGAAAAAATAAAGGGAAACAGGTTGAGGTGATTAACGCAAACAAGACTAACTAGAAAACAAGGAGGCGGGGTTGATGCAGACAACCGGGCACATGGCAAGCTGTCAAAACAAAGCCATGTGCTCCAACAACACAAACACAAGGAACAAGACACAGACAACAAAACCTGGGCAGGTCAGGCTGAGGAGCAAGCAACATGAGGAGCAAGCAACCCTGTCTGACATCAGGCCTCATGGAAGGCCACCAAAATCGCTGGCGAATGGCAGCCTGTGACATCCGAATGCCTGGATGGCAAACCAGCTTAGACAAATGACCCCACTGAAGGACTTCAGGGTGCAGTGCAGCTGGCACGAACAACCTACTCTCAAGGCACCCCTCTGGAATCAAAGCCCCTCTCCTGGCCAGTCTTACACGCTGCTCAATCTGCCATGAGAGCGACCCAACCGAGAGGGTGAAATTAAAACCTCCAAAGAAGAGTGCCCATTGAGCCTGGCATGAGCTCAACCGCTTGGTTGAATGGATGTATTCTAGATTCTTGTGATCCATTCAGACCAAGAAGGGATGCACTGACCCCTCCAACCAATGGCGCCACTCCTCCAGAAGCTGTTTCACCGGCAACAACTCCTGATTGCTGATATCATAGTTTTGTTCCGCTGGGCTCAGTTGATGGAAGAAATAAGCGCAATGATGCACCTGCCCATCATTCTCAGAGTGCTGAGACAGGACCGCACCAACTCCAACATCAGAAGTGTCTACCTCCAAAACAGCCATTCAGGATCTGGAAAACAGAGCACAGGAGCAGAGATGAAATGGGACTTTACACCAAAGGCCTCCTGAGCCTGTGGATTCCAACTGAATGGACTCTTGGTGGATGTAAGCGCAGTGAGCAGCACAGCAACTCAGCCAAAATCTGCTTGCTGTGATCGATCGGTCATCTCCTGCCAGTTCTCAAATGCTGCACAGCAAGCAGATTTAGCATCCCAGACCGCTGTCCCCCATATGTCTCCAGGTTGTTAAAAAATGTAATCTGAATAAAATACAGTTGTGAACGAAACTAATTAATATTATGAGCTTATTAAGCAATTAATACATTACAACTATGTAAAAAACAGATTATAGTGCTAAATTCAACGTGGCAGCATGTCGATAACTTCCAATGGTTTTCATGTGTCTTGTGACTAGTTGTCTTCTGGAAGCCAGACTAAATGAACAACCACTGTTACTGCACTACTGATAATCAGGCACCACTCAGATAACATACATATGACATCTTATAATAAAATGAAATTAATAAAAAACAGTTAAAATGAAACATAATAAAATGAATAAAATATATTTAAAATACAAGAGACCCAAGGATACAGCTTTTTTTTACTTCTGTTTGTTTTTTAGGACTTAATGAGTGGTTTGGTTGGTCCACTGATAGTGTGCCAAAAAAACACCCTGAATAGTAAAAGACGTAGAAAAGATGTTAATAAGGAGTTTGCCCTGCTCTTCATGGTGTTCGATGAAAATAGGTCCCACTACTTGGATGAAAATATTAAAAATTATCTTGGGAGAGACCCGGATGGATTTAACAAACATGATGCAGACTTCCTGGAGAGCAACAAAATGCACAGTAAGTGTGTGTGTAATGTAGTGTGTAACAAGGTTAAATGAAACTCAAATAAACTCTCTCTTTCTCTTCCCCAGGTATTAATGGAAAGCTGTATGGTAATTTGCATGGGTTAAACATGACAGAGGGAGAAAAGACGGAGTGGTATATGTTAGGACTGGGAAATGAACTTGACATGCACACTGTGCACTTCCATGCACAGAGCTTCATTTACAGAGTAGGCATACACATGGTTTTTGAGAATGCTTCATAGACAATGATTTTGATAATGAACTAATCTTTCTATCCCCTAACCCTCTCAAAAGATTTTTGAATTAAAAGCCACAGTGAGAACAGAATTTGAGGTCTGAGACAGTATTTTTTTATAGGACAATGACTGAAATTTCATGACGTGAAAATATTAAAGATATATTTTCTCTTTTTTTCTCAGATGGACCATGCTCATCGGGCTGATGTTTTTGATTTGTTCCCAGGGACATTTCAGACAATAGAGTTGGTTGCCGGAAACCCTGGTCAGTGGTTGCTACACTGTCATGTTACTGACCACATCTATGCAGGCATGGAAACACTTTTCACTGTCCATCCTAAAGGTCAGTGTATTTTTTTACTGTATAGTTTAGGGCTGCAACTAACAATTTTTTTATAATCGTTAATTGGATGATTAATTGCACTGTTTTGCTGTGTTTACATGAGCAAGTTCCTGATTGGTTAACAGCGCTAATGTCCACCAAAGTTCAGAACTTTTCTGCGCTTGCTACGTGTATCGCGCAAAACGTTCAATTCGCGTCATTTGTGCTGCTGAATGTGTATTTGCATCTTTGCATTGAATTGACATAAATCATTCACACTTAACACTTTTTTCGCATCTGGTGTGAACACACCATTATTGTCAACTAGCCTATGCAAAGATATGTATGTATAGAGCAGCATTAATTTGTTCTCTGTTTGCTTGTCAAATTATTATTTTTATTTATTTAATTTTTAACCATTTTTATGTATATAAATGTCTTTTTTTCTGTAAAAACCTGTAAAAAATAGTTAATACATTTAAATTGAATTAGATTAGATTTAACTTTATTGTCATTACATATGTACGAGTAAAGAACAACAAAATGCAGTTTAGGTCTAACCACAAGTGCATTAAGCAGTAAAGTGCAGGATATAGGTTGTGTTATTTACAGGTTATTTACACAGAGATAGAGACAAGTCACACATGATCAAGTTTTGACTCAAGTCACAGTTTAGACAAATCAAGCAAGTCAAGTCATGGGTTCACCCCTAAGCAAGTTGAGTCCTGATTAGGTTCAAATCATGTCAAGTCGCAGAACTAAAATAAACAGAGGTTATTTTTATTTAAATAAATATTTATTTTGCACAGAAAAGATGAACCTGTATGCATATATGTATCTTATTCACATTGATATATGAATTATATGCATATCTGTGCTACTTTAATATCTGAAAAAAAATTGTGTTAAAATGAAGAAATCTAGTCTAAAATGTATCATCCAATTTGTCTAATTCAATTTAGTTGGAATGATCTAAAATTTGTTGCATTTACAATAAAATGTACATTAATAATAGCCCAGTGATGAAGTTATGAAGCGTAATCCTCATCTCTGCGGTGGATGCACAATATGCATGTTATAGACATTATAGAGATACGCGTAGACACTATAGCCTACATGTAATATAGCCTACATGTACCAATAAGATGCCCTAAACAAGACGATCTGTGGAGCTCAACTATCGTCTGCTATGTTTGGCGCGGTTTTAATTATGCAGCATTAAAGGGCCATATGTTGATTAGTGGTGCTGATATCACAATAATTACTTTAAAGACTTTCGTAAAAAATTTATTACTTTAAACTACTTTATTTTTTAGTCATTGAAGTCAATGTCGAGTCATCCACTTCAAGTCAAGTCTCAAGTCCCTTGCTCTCAAGTCAAAGTTAAGTCATTTTCTCAATTTAATCAAGCAAATCGCAAGTCCTTAAAATTGTGTCACAAGTCATGTGACTCGAGTCCCCCACCTCTGTATTTACAGATATGACAGATATGATATACTTTGAAGGGTGTAGGTGTATATGAGTGTGTAGTGGATTTACTGAGTCGCAGAGTTTAGTAATGAGCTCTTGGAAATTAGCTGTTCCTCAATCTGCTGGTTTAGGTCCGCAGGCTCCTGAAGTGCCAACCAAAAGGCAGGGGAGAGAACAGTCTGTGGGTGGGGTGAGAAAAGTCTTTGTGAATACTGCATGCTCGACGCAGACAATGTTTCTGTTAAATTTCCTCAATAGCAGGAAGTAGAGTTCCAGTGATGTGCTGGCCAGTTTTCACCACCCGCTGCAGTGCCTTCCGGGTACAGAGCAGCTTCCGTACCAGACTGTGACACAATTTGTTAGAAAGCTCTCTATTGTTCAGCCATAGAAGTTCACCAGAATTGCATCCTCACTGATGGCTTCACACGGTTGATGAGGGGTGAATACTTAGGGTGAGAAACAAAGAAAGGTGATCTGATTGTCCAAGATTTTTGGTATGGAGCCAAGGCTGAAGCGCTGTAAGAATCCATTTGCAGAGTTTATTAGAAACAATGTCGAAGAACAGGCAATGGTCAAGGCAGGCTGCAAACAGTCAAACAACGTTTCAGGGGTTTCATCGAGAGCCAGGAAAAGGAAAGGAAAACATTGGAAAGGTGTCATTCCGCTGGAAGAGTGTGTGAGAGAATTTTGAGCATACTCAGTTGTAGCGTATCAGGCGGGTTGGAAAACATTATTTAAAACTGAGGGGAACACTCTTCACTCAGGGGTCTTCACTGAGAGCTTTGCTAAACATCTTGCTCTCCTGCAAATGTTTCCTAACCAAAGAACTCAGGTTTCCCTAGTGGAATTCTTTTGAAGCTGGGGAGTCTGTCTAAGCTCTCACACATTAATGATCAGCAGGAGTGGTGAGGGAGACCCTGAGTCTACCCTAGCACCACTTGCCTGTTTCCAGTTTTACGACCAGCAAGAGAGTGAAGGAGATGATAAGATCTTTGGGGATGGCATGGTTTACTGGGACCCTTGGGGCCCTGGTGGATAGCATGAGTTCTTCCCCATTCTCACAGTCCATGGGAGAAATTCCACCCAGCGATGCTGCTCAGGGCTGCAATAACTTCTCAGGTAGTGTCTTGAATCTCCTGATTCAAATGTTCAGCCTGTCCATTTGTTTGGGAATGGTTACCTGAAGTAAGACTCACATTGATATCCAGATTTTTACAAAAATCTGTAATGCCAGACTTGGGAGGTAAATTGGCTACCCTGATTAGTTACAACATCTTCAGGGATTCCATAATTACGAAGGACGTGATTAAATAGAGCAGTCTTCATAGCTGTGGGTAACCCCTTTATAGGTATCAACTTGCATGCCTTTGAAAAACGGTCAATGATGACAAGGATAGTTTTGTTACCTTCAGAATCTACTTGAAGTAGATTAGAATGTCGTTGATGTAGGCCAGCACACACAGGTTAAGCATGTCTCGGAGGATCTTGTTAATGAAAGATTGGAAGACTGCTGGAGCATTGGCCAAACCAAAGGGCATAACTAAGTATTCACAATGACCCAAAAAAGTGAGAAATGCTGTTTTCCACTCATCACCTGCCTTTATCCTGATGAGATCATAGGTGCCCCTCAGGTCCAGCTTGGTGTAGATCTGAGCATCCCGAAGCTGCTCTAGGGCAGAAGGGACAAGAGGGAGAGGATAATGAAATTTTACAGTTATATTATTCAAACCTTGATAGTCTATGTCTGAGTCCTCCATCCTTCTTCTCAACAAAAAAGAACCCACCAGCAGCGGGGGAGATGGAGGGACGAATGAAACCATAACTTAGGGCCTCCTCAATGTAGTTTTCCATGGCCTGGGTCTCAATTTTTGACAGTGGGTATACCTTGCTATCTGGGGACATGGCATTAGGTAGCAGATTGATAGCATTGATTGCTTTTTTGATGTTCTTGTTTAATAAAGAATAATCAAGTGCTTCTTTCTTTTATCGCTTCATATTTTTCAAATATCCCCTAATTTTGCTGAGCAGTGTATTTAAATTTTTTTTCAACCTCCATTTGTCAACATAATAGCTGTAGCATGTCCGCTGGGTTAGAAAGCGTTATTTAAACACTATATTCCGCTGAAACAAGGGAATTTAAGCTTTATTATACAAATTATGTAGAATGTATATACATAGACGTTTTATCTGATTAAGCAGAACTAATAATGACAATTCATTAATGTATTCATCCAGCAAAACATTCATAATTAATCTTAATTCTAAGAAATGTTATTTCCTGTGGCCTTTAGAAAATAAACTCCTTACTGATATACAGTGCTACTTCAGAGCATGTAACAAGATCGGCAAGTTTAAGTGACGTTAGTCTATGAGCAGTTAAACACAGAAACAGGTGCAATTGAAAACAAAAACATTTATTAACTACACTACAACAAACAAGACTAACTACAGACAAACAAAACACAAAGACAAAGAAAAGCAGGAAAGAAGAAAAAGGTAACAGAATGGCAATATTACAAGCAACTTAACACATCTGCATGAACCATCAAACCATTATTACCACCTTAGTTAAAAGGGGTTCTATATCTTATGCATCAATGGGTGATTAACGGATACTTGCACTAGCTTTTGTGAGGCGATGCAAAGTTCCTGATGCGTGGGTATGCGAGTTATTGATAGTTCCGATGTCCGTAAAGGATGATGAAGTCTGCTATTCCGTTGGCGGATCAAGTAGCGGAGGTTGCAGAGCGTTATAGCAAGTGCCATTGCGAGAAAGTTGTCCTAAAGAGTTTGAGAGGTTGCAAACTCGTTGAGCGCAGTGGCCAGCTCCTGGCGAGTGTTCAGGCATCCTGGGCGCTGGACTGGCCTCGGACCTGATCCATCTCTGTATCCAGTCAACCCGGAAAGTTGTCCCAAAGAGTTGCAACACGGAGAAAGTTCGTAAAAATCCTATGTACTGAGTGCAAACTTCTTGGGCAAAGATTTGGTTAACAGACGTTCTTAACCTGTGGGGTGCCCCACCCCGGTCCTGTGACTATCCAATCTTAAGGTGTGCATGTTGAGGAGGAACGAGGGGTTAAGTTATACATACATAATAACTATGTTATGCTTGCATGATATAAGCAAAGAAGGTTAAATGAGACATGAACATGAAAAGTACATGAAAAGTATACAGGCGTGCAATATAAAAATATACATATATACATTTAGGACAGCTTATTTACTGATATGACATAGATATGAGGGGTCTTCACTAAGGGCTTTGTTAAACATCTTGCTCTCCTGCAATTGTTTCTTAACCAAAGATCTCAGGTTTCCCTAATGGAATTCTTTTGAAGCTGGGGAGTCTGTCTAGGCTCACCCATTTACGATCAGAAAAGGGGCGCTAGGGAGACGCTGAGTCTACCCTAGCACCACTTTGTGATCCCAAAGAGCATTAAGAAAACACCAGTTTCTGTCCTGTTGCTAGTTTTACAACCGGCAACAGGCTGAAGGAGATTATAAGATCTTTGGGGATGGCATGGTTTACTGGGACCCTTGGCCCCCTGGTGGGGACTTGGTTACCTCCTGCCATTTTCATATCTGAAGTGTTACAATCCAGATGGCTCCCTACTCCGATGTGGCCTCATGACAACACGCTACACAGCTCTGTAACAACAACATAAAATAGGTCTTCTAGGATTCAATAAAATTTTATTTATATAGTACTTTTAACAATGTTGCAAATGAGTTTTACATATAATGATATATAAACAATAAAAATGCTAAAAAAACAAAAAATAATAATGCAATAATAAAGCAGCTGTTGCTAGCCATCACCACCTGTTGCTTCTCAGTACTTCTCAGTATATGACTACTATGCAGTAGTCATATGCATTTAATTATAAAAAATTTAAGGAGTTTAAACACTTTTCATGTTTTTGCCTCCCTATGATATATCGTTTCTTTGTTTTCCTAACGTTGTAAGTCGTTTTCAATAAAAGCATCAGTTAAATGTAAATGTAATGTAAGATTTATAGCAAAGGAGAGGTTTTGAGTTTTATATGTTGGTATTTGATATAATTCATGATGCAGTTTATCTGAACATGATGTCTATGATCTCTAGTAGAAAAGTAGGCCTACAACTTTGATGAACCAGCAGAATTTTTAATTTTGGGGGTGGGGTTAATTTATATTTGTGTGCACCAAACCCATTTCTTATTTTTGCTGCCAAAAGATTTTTTTTGTTTCATCTACCCCATAAATCCAGATGCGGATCCAGTTTGAAGTTCTAGTAGTGTTTAACAACTAGGATTTGGTGATACTGGCTCTCAAATGATATTTGGCCATTTATCAAATGATAGTAGAAATGGGCATAAATCAGACTTTGATAAATGTGACAGCTGAAAATAAATGTCATTTGAATATCACGCCCCTATAAATTCAGGGTTTAGATCTCTAACCCCCAGATTTTACGACATGGAGACACAGAAGACTGCGATGGAGAAAAGGTTTCTCACAGTTAGATATCGAGACGCTAACAAATGTGACCGGATCTGGTGAAATTAGGCGGAATCGCAACATTCGATTTTAAGATACTTTATCTCAAAATAAAGGTATTAAATAGATATTTTAAAGGTATTTTAGGATAATGTGGAAAACAATAAAAAAATCTATTGTTCTTTTTTAGCTAATTTTAAAGAACAGACATTCAAAAACAAAGTTTTATAATCCAGATCATTAAGTGAAGGCATTTAAATGACTGTCACAAAGGGGGTGCACAGAGAGACGGGAGACGGACCCAAATGCAGGGTTTTCTTGCATTTAATTAAGGCATATTCCAAAACAGGCAGACAGGAACAATGTAGGCAATTCAATAATCCAAGACACAAGACAAGGGTCAGGGCAGGCAGCACAACATCAAAACCAGTGAACAGTCTAAAATCAAAAACAGAAGTATCCAGAAACACAGAAAACCAGGGAACACAGGAAAACAAGGGCAATACAATAAATCACAACTTCCTGTTTGCTGGCATGCTGTTATATAGCCAGCAGACAGGAAGTTACAAAGAGGAAGCAGAGGGAGCAGACAGACAGTCACGGGGCTTGGGCTCCCTCTGCTGTCCAGGTGTTACAATGACTATTAACTTTGATTTGCAACTCTCAAGTTGTAGTGCTTTAGAGTGTATATAATTCTGAATCATTCAACAAGCAAACCGACACACAGCACAAGATTTATTGTTAAGACTTTAAACGATCAAGTAAATTGCTGTGAATAATTGACGTCTAAACACTGAATGTATTGCAGTTCAATGGTACATTGTCACAAAGCAGCTGTACAAACATACGCAAAATATGTTTGCGCAGTTGTATTTTATAATATTTATTTAAATAAATACTTCAGCCTGATTTAGTAGCATTTATAGGTCCTTCTCAGAAAATTAGCATATTGTGATAAAGTTCATTATTTTCTGTAATAGTTCAATTTAAGTTCAAGTTAAAATTATTTATAGAGCGCTTTTCACAATGGTACATTGTCACAAAGCAGCTGTAGAAACATAAGCAAAAAAGCAGTAGATGTTTAAAGTAAACTTGAAATGAAAACTTTAAAATAAACAGATTTAAAAAGAAAAAGACAGAACACATCAATAAACATACAATAGTGCACGCTGAAAAATAACATACGTAACAAACATATGTTATTAAGGTACAGATAGGGTACAGTTAAGGTACAGTTAAATAAACAAAGATATATATTATTAAGGTACAGATAGTGAGGGTGGTGGCTATGCTAGTGTCAGCAGACTCCCGTTAAGAAGAATGTAAGAGAGTAATGATGATGTTGTGCTTCACAAGCTTAAACAGAATGACGATGTTTTTGCTTTCTCAAGTCAACGTATTGACTTTGGAACAGGACTACATTACCCAGAAGGTCGTGGGAGTTGGTGGGCGCAGCCAATAGGACTCCAAGAACACGACGTGACGACATCCATTCAATCCTTTTATGCGCGAACCTGCAGCGCGGAGGTAAGAAGCGACGCGTTAGCTGGTGTTTGTGAAGGTGGGTTTGTGAAAACTTTTACACACACGTCGTTACGTGTGCATCATTGGTTAAGCTATAAATGCGTGTTGTCAAACGCAGCGGGACGAGTTTGTACTTTACAATATGTTTTAACAGTCTTGTATTTTAAAGTGACTTTGGGATGATATGAGATAATAATCAGATATCATCAGATTATGAGCAAACGCATTTTAGCGGAGAAACACCCAGTGATGTTTAAGTGTGTGTGTGATGGATGCAGTACGTTATAGATCAGTGTATCGTGAGTGTTTACGGACTGGCAAAGTGGTTGTGTAGTAAGATCAGGGCGGAGCTGTGCACGAGGTCTTTGTTTGGGTCTGTGTACCGTTACGTTATACGTATCTTTGTCTTTCCACAGCGCGCGTTTAAGGTGTCGTTGTAGGGACGTACGGATGCATATGTGTCGGGTGTGACACGTGGGGTTTACGGGGTTCCGCTGCTGCGCTGCTTTTGAAGAATACGCGCCATTTTCGCGCCAAAATCAGAACATGTCAACACATGCACTTCCTGTTGGAGTCGCGCGCAGCACCGTGTGTTATAACGTGCTGCATGTAAAGTGGCGCGATCCACTTTTATAAGCGAAAGCGGATTTCTCGTTACTTTGACGTGTATTTGGCAGTGAGGTCCTTCTCATGTTTGATTTGTTACTCCGTTTATTAGGTGAACTCGGACCCGTAAACTTCTGTTCCAATGGCCTCATCAAGTGGTAAGAAACCTGTTAAAGTCTTTGTGCAGCGGTCATTGGTAGTAAATGGAAGAGATGAAGTAAATGTTGTTTTCAGACATTCAGGTGAAGGAGTTGGATAGGCGTGCTTCAGGGCAGGCGTTTGAGGTCATCCTTGCCAATCCGGCCCCAGATGCCAGGAGTGAGTTTCCTCTCTCTCCTGCAAAGAAGAAGGATCTTTCCCTGGAGGAGATCCAAAGAAAACTAGAGGCTGCAGAGGAGAGACGCAAGGTGCGTTCCCTTAGTCTCCTATGTGCCCACAGCGCAAGTGTTTCTCCAGCACATGTTAAAAACCATGATTTTGTCAGATTGATGTGAACTGTGTCTTGTAGCCAGTGTTTTGTATCTGTGTGGCTGATGTATATTGTTTTTGTTTTTTTGCTTTGTTTTCCTCACATTGTAAGTTGCTTTGGATAAAAGTCTGTTTCTAATCAACACACTAACTTAAGTGCTTAAAATGGAGAAACGCCTCCATTATGCTGTGATTGGCTCATTCTTCTGGTAACGTAAGGCTGCCTCTCATTCTTACATATTGAAAATAAACGAGATAATGTAAATCTTTATTGGTTGAGTGACATTGTTCACAAATCAGGCTCAGTCAAACTGGTAGAAATAAATGGCTGCTAAAAAAACTGTTTATATAAAATCAGTAGTTGGCTATAAAAACTTTATAGACAGTACAATTATTTAAATGTTTTGAGAACTTTTCCCCAGTTTATTTCTTCAAGAAGTTAAATGGGAAAAGGTAGTTGACTAAAAAAATGTAATCGGTAATTTGCTTTCTATCAGCAAATTCTCCTGCACTACACCTTTATCTGCACAAGAACCCCACCGCTGATTTTAAAGCTTGTGTCTGTAGTCTCATGAAGCAGAGGTCCTGAAGCATCTGGCTGAGAAGCGTGAACATGAGAAGGTGGTGCTCCAGAAAGCTCTAGAAGAAAATGACAACTTCAGCAAGATGGCAGAGGAGAAACTCAACCAGAAGATGGAGGCCAACAAAGAAAATCGGTCCGCAATAATGGCAGCCATGTACGAGAAGTTCAAAGAGAAGGTAAATTAAATGAGCTGCTGTCTAGTAAATGCTTTTTAATTCTAAATGAGGGGGGAAATAAGAGCTGTACCTCTAATTTTAGGACAAGAAGCTGGAAGAGGTTCGGAAAAACAAGGAAACCAAGGATGTCAGCTGTGATTCTGAAAACTGAATATGGATTGAGATGGATTTTTTTTTTTTTTTTTTACATATGCAAAGGTTTATTTTTCTTATTTTCTTTTGAAGGCGAGTGTTTGTCCTTCCCTCACTTATTGGATTGCTCATTATTTGCAAAAATGCAAAATATTAAAAGTTCTGCCATGGATTGGGAAACAAAATGCAGCTTCTGATGAATGTAGTAATACATTACATGCCTTCAGTCTGCACCTGTATTTACTGTTGCTAGCTTTTGTTCTTAACCATGTTAGGAAACATCCGATTGATGTGTTTACATGTCTTCAGCTTTTACTGTAAGCACACGACTGTTGAAGGCAATGGGCAGAGCATGAGAACTTTAGGATTGTACACATGAAGTGCAAAAATACACTTTGGCATTTTGATGGTTAAATTGTCAGTTTTTTTCCCCCTAAAAATAAATGATTAAATTTACTCTTCGAGTGTTTTATGTCTTAAGTGTTTAAAGAAAAATGTCACTTTGAAAGTTGCACTTTAACAATTTAAATGAGTTGGGTTTAAACATGGAAAAAAATGCACTAAGACAGAAGCACGTATAATGAGTGTGAGGTTCACATGTGAAAGGGTGAACAGCAGAAAACGATGAATAAATCTGATGATCCTGCAGTCCAATGCTTGAGATCCCTGTTAACAAGTTCCTGTTTAAGTGTTAACGTAACACATCGATGTCGCTTAATACGCGTTGGCGCGTGTTGCATTGTGATGGACAGATCACGCGCATATGCTGCTCCTTCATCAATCTGACACCATTTTGCTTTCGGTGAAAGTAGTTTCTTGCTCATTTGTGTGATAAAGTTCCCTGTT
>JBAJNP010011354.1:0-14915 GCA_036877545.1 Yasuhikotakia modesta
CTGTAGAGTTTGAGCATGTAAATAATGAAACCTGTATTTATTTAACGTTAAACCTCATCAGGTTCATCAGACCAGCAATATGTGTCAGTTTTGAAAAGCTGTCCATGGTTTTTATTCAGTGATCTCTGATATAAACGTGTTAAACGTGTCTTTCAGCATGAGTTGATGTTTAGTGACACCTAGCGGACAAATGTTTAGTTTTTCCCAGAACATGGAGTTTTTTTCAAAGCCAAGATTAAATGAAGAACAACATTAATATTTACGGGTGTTTTGCGGAGAAACCATTGTAAGATATTATTAAATAAACGTATTATTATAAACACCTTCTGCAGTACAAATGGTTTTATTGGTACTTCACTGTCATTGCTTTTTAAATACAAGAAACATGGATTGTAACATTCAGATATTTACGTTGAAGAACACATTTCTAAATTAGTCATTTACAAAAACAAACAGGGAACCAGAGCAGCTTAGGCAGGTTGTTTATGCATAACACTTTAATTCAGTTCTGATCATTTCATTTGGTAGAAAGTTTAGCTCAGGAGTGTCTGGATACAAGGATCAGCAATTACTCTACTGAAGATATCCCACACGAATGGAAGAGGAACATCAATGTCCATCTCTGTGTCACCCACTCTCACATATGACTGAACATTCGTGAAGGCATCTCTGAGGCTTTCGATTATTTGGTTTACAATGACTTCCAGACGGGCAGCAGTAGAATCAATCCAGGCATTGATGTCAGCAATCAGTTGTTCCACGGTCATCTCAGCAAAGATATCCTGGGCCTTAGCTCTGACAGTTCTATAATAATCTACGATAATTCTTCTAAACTTCTCAGCCTGCTCAATAATCTCAGTTAGGATGTTGGAGTTGAGAGCATCTGCATAGACGTTGCTTACCCAGGTAGTGAGCTTGTCAAGGTCTTGAATTTTGATAGAGTTGATAAGCTGTTCTGCTTTCTCCACAGTGAATTTTAGGACTTCTGACAGTTTCTGCACAATGGTCTCAAATCTAACATCTCCAAGATTCTTCACAATGGTGATCATTTGGCTTTGGATCTTCTTGAAAACAGCATGGAAGTCATCTAGCGTATCTCGCCCACTGATGATGTAAGTGGATCCTGGAACTCTGATCTCTACTTCTCTGATGTACTCAATGACAGCTTCAGAATATTTGCTGAAGATCTCTGGTAACTTTGTGATGGCTTCCTGCATGACATCAGAAATGAAGACACTGACTTTATTGTAGACATCAAGACCAGAGAGCTTCTCAGCATGTCCAGGAAGCTGGAACTGGGTGTCCCTCATAAATGAGACGGCTGCTTCCAACAGGGCCTGAATTTTCTTCTGGTATTCTCTTAGAACAATCACACTGTTTTCTGAAATCTTACTGCTGATTCCTGCAAGATCTGCAGCAGCAATCCTTTCAGCTGCTCTCCTGTACACAACTTTACCTTGATCCTTGATGTGTTCAATGGCAATCTCCAGCTTCTCGTACTTCTCTCTAAAGCATGTGTAAGCTCTATTCATATAATCGCTTAATGTTTCTTTCAGACCCTTTAAGGAAGCCACGTACTCCTTCAGCAACTCAAGAATCTGACGTGGGACCTCGTTGTTCCACTGTGTCTGGAAGCTCAGCCTGTTTGAGTCCATTACTGCAACGTTGACCTTCAGAATGTCCACATTTTTCTCAGACTGTAATGAAAAACAAAGAAGATGGTATGGTCATGTCAAAGCCTAATTTTAAGTTCTCAGGCTTTATATTAACAGTATAATAAAGTCTGATATTTACAAATTCAATATATAACATTCAAGATATAACAAATAACAAATGCTTACTTTGTATGCACCGAAAAGTCTTCCTGCATGTTGGGTCAAGCTCTTGCTCTGCAGCTGAAGGCCAAGCAGTCCAGCAGATGGAGAAAATACAGACGCAGTAAGACCCTCTTCAGCATTTCCAGTTAGCTTGTGGAAGAGCATAAATTTCACATCTGGCAGACTGACTTTAACAGCATTTGAAAAAACAGCCTTAGAATCTTCAGTGTTGATCTCAAGAAGTCCATTATAGCTGTCCTCAAAATATTGATGCTCCACTTTCAGGTCAGTAAGCAGTTTCACCCCTGAATTTCTGTTCAGTGCAGCCTTGCCACTGGTCTTGCCATTCAAAACATCAAACTCTGAAGTTAAACGAGTTTCAAACTGAGCAACAATTTCATCCTGATTCAGAATCTCAGCATTGGTATTCATGGTGATCATAGCTGTTTTAACAGAGAACTCATAGGTCAGGTCTCCCATGACAGGGATCATGACTGATTTCTGAATACTGGGAAGAGTGATCTTTGCAAAATAAGGACATTCAGATGTGATTCTGGAATTGAAATCAGGTGCAAAAACTGGTATTTTGATTTTACTAATGATAGCATTGAGAATTGGCTCCATGTTGAACATCTCAGGGTTCTTCACATAGTTAAACGTTAAAGACACATCTAAGGTCTGCTGAGGTGTGATCAAGATTCTTTTAAGACCTGCATCCTCCCATAAAGAAAATCTCTTCACTTGTGGTGTTTCCTTGTTAATTAATGGGACTGTCATTTTAGGAATATCAATTGGCAAGGTCAGAACATTAAGGTCGGTCTCACCATTAACTGTTGCAGAGATCCGAATTTCTTTCTCAGCATTAGCCATAGAGATGTAATGAGAGTACTTGTACTGATTGAACCTAGCAACACCGGTCCAGCTGGTCTCTTGTGTGGTGGGACTCAGAGTTACAGACATGTCATTCTGAAGATCAACTTTAGCAGACAGCTTAAAGGGAAGAACCAGCTTGATGTTCTTCTTGTTCTTGGTGTCAAAGATGATTTCAAAAGGCACAACCTTGAAGTTAACAGAGTTGGAAATGGTTCCCTCAGCTTTGCCAATCAGTTCAGCAGAGTGAGAGCCACTCAGCTCTATCATGAGGTTCTTTGCATTCAACTGCCCTTTAACTGCTGCAATGCTGTTCTTGATGAACGGAGCTTCTGTCTCAGAACGTGCATTAAACCTGATCTGAGTCAAACCAACAGTCTCAATGTCCACTTTCTGCTTCATCTTGAAAAGGCTGCTGTCTGTGTCGCTACTGAAGGTCAGTTTTGAGGATTTTACATTCATCACAATCTCCAGGTCACTTTTGTGAGTTTCTTCATAAGATAAATCATAAACAGAGAACTTTCCTTTGCCGTCATTTCCAACGGTGATGGTAATGATTCCAGATTGCAGCTCAGCAACAGCCTTCTGGGTCATTTCAGCTTCACTGAAGATGTTGGCCACTGGCATGTTTACACTGTGACTGTAAGAGGTCTCCAAAGTACCTGATATTCCTTTTTCTGTGCTCAGGAATGCATTGCTGACAAAGTCTGCAGTGTAGGGGTCTGTGGTTGCCTTTGCGGTGGTCTTAGAAGATGCTTTGGCTAAAGCACCGCTAACAGACAAAGATCCCAGGTGATCAAATGAGAAAGCCATGTGATTTGCTTTTACTGTTTCAGTCAGGGACAGATCGTTCATTTGTGGGATTTTAAGATCAGCTGTGGCATCAAAGGTGTAGGCCAAGAGATCAATGGGAGTCTGGAACTTGGAATTCAGGATAGCAGTGAACAGATCAGACTCATCTGTCGAGTTCCTCAGTTCAGCAGAGGTCTTCAACATGTGCTCAGATGCTCTGATCACAAACTCACCATTCAGCATTCCAAAGCAAGGGACTCTCCCTAGGTCAGTGATGATCTGGCTTACATCATCAGCTAAGGTTGTATAATCATAATCAATCATTTCATTGGCTTTGGTAAATAGTTGTTTTTTCAGCTCATTCACCTGTTCAAGGAACTTATCAAACAGTGGTTTTATGTCAAAAGATCTTACATAACTTACAGCTGATTGGACAGATTCACGCAGTTCATATTGCTTCATTATCTTCACAGCATCATCAATGATTTTCTCTACAATTACCTCAATCTTATATTCTTTTAAAACCTCATCCACTCTATAGCAGATTTCTTTTATCATGCTAATAATGCCAGTTTTTTGATCCAAACTGTCAATCAAATGCCTGATGGGTTCCAGGTTAATTTCTAACACAACATTTGCCACATACATGGGGTATAACCTGATGCCATCATGAAACGTGCTGAAATCAAAATTTTTAATTGCCTCCAAAAGCTCACTTATTTTGCTCTGGAGAGTGGCTGTAATGTCATATTTATCATTCATATCATTGAGCATGTCAAAGCTACGATCTTTCATGGCAAGCACAGCAGTTTTCACCTCCTCAGTTAGCTCTGGGAGCTTCTCAGCGAAGGGCAGAGAAATAATGTGACTGTCGCTGTTCTTTTTGTATTTCAGATCACCTGAGATGGAAAATTCCTGATTTTCATTGCTGTCTCTATTCAAGAGGCTGGTGGACACAGCGTCTTTCAATGAAATGCCAACATTCTCTGGAGTGTTGAAGATTTCCAAATTATGGTCAAAAGCGTGGTCATTCAGCTTGGACTCCAACTTGATGTTGAAACTTTGCTGCTGTGGAGTGACAGCACTGGTTATTTCATTCTGGAAGTTGGTTTTAATGGAGTTTTTATTGTTCAGCTGGTGGGAGGTTGAGGTCTTGTATTGATGCTTGTATGAGAAGGACTTAGGCTCGGCACGTAGCAGCAACATGCTGTTCACCTGACCACTGTGTTTTCCATACAGGTTGAGCTCTCCATCAGAATTGAAGGAGCCTTCGATGTCCACACTGAAAGGTTCTGCTTTGGTCAGGACGTTGCTCTCTAGTCTGAGGGAGGGAGAGTTGAAGCGCACCTCATTGCTGAACTTTGAGGACAATCCAACAATTTCAAGCTCAGAGCTCTGAGTCATTTGAGTGCCCAGAAGTTTCCCAGAGCTGCTGCACTTTGCTGTGGCTGTCTGGTCAGCAAACATGATCTCATATTTATGTCTCAGTTCCTCTTCACCAAATGTTCCCTTAAGAGCTCCAGTAAGTTCCATCTTGTAGAACTCGGCCTTCATCTGTGCATCATTGATTATGTTAAAGCCAATTACCTTAAGATCATTGTTGACATTCAAAGATGCTGTAAAGTCACGCATGTCCACTGCAATCTTGTGCTTGTAGAAGTTGTTTTCATTCAGGAAGTTGTCAGACTCTGAGCGGATGGTCAGAGATTTGAGGGTCAGTACCAGAGAGTCTGTGTTTTCTATTTTCATCTCTCGAAGTGATGCAATTAAGTTGTTGGACAGGTTCAGGCCCTCTTCATTTAACTTGACAGTGATCCTGTTTCTAGTGTTGGCATTGAAGATGTCACCCTTATACATGCTGTTTAAATATACCTCAGAGCTTGAAAGTCTTCCCTCAACATTGAGCTCAGCACTGTTCTCTTGAACTGCTCCCTTTGTAGATACAGACATTGTAGCACCAGCGGTTGCAACACTACCCTGGAAAATATTTTCAAATTTCACAGTGCTGACCTGAGCATTGGTAGTACAGCTAGTGCTCAGACCATCTTTGTTGAAAGACAGGGTGCCTTTATGGGAAGCACGGTTGGCAGCAAAGTTGATGCTGGTGTCAGTATTGAATTCCACTCCCTGAGTGTTCAAGGATCCAGCAAGCAGAGAGAAAGCTCTGTTTGTGTTGTCATCAGCCCGGGACTCAATCCTGACAGTTGCTTCTGTCATGCTTGCAGAGAACTCTATCTGGTGGTGCAGTGTGCTCTTAGCAGAGGTTTGCTGAACTGGGTCGATGTTGGTGTTTGACTCAAATGAAACTTTTCCATTCGCTGCTGCGGCTTTCATCTTGTTTCGGATTTGGAGAACAGAAGATCTCACTCTGAAAGAGGATTGAGCTCTTGCCTCTCTGCTTTTGGGCTGCAGTAGGAACGTTTGGGTAGCGACTGCGCTGGCAGACAGTGGACCTACTTTCAGCGATCCATCCAGATTTCCATCACCTGTAATTTCAGAGGCCAGAGAGGCTTGGGCTGTGTACTCCAGGGACATTTTCATACCCAGAGGGCTGGAAGCTTCAATCTTGTAATTTCCTGTAGCCTTCACTGCATCTTTAGTTGTGGCTGTTTCTTTCAGGCTGAAACGTGCATCTATAAGTTTATGCTCCAGGGAAGAATCCATTTCAAACTTTGCTGTGTCCTCTGGCGTGTCAGCAATTTGGGCAGCTCCTGCAACAGATACAATCATTATATACAACTGTGCCAATGACAGATAAAATACTAACATCAATATTGCTAAAACCTCAAATAACATCTATGTATGGGTTTACCTTTCAAAGTGAAGGCAAGAAATTCCACAGGGCTGTTGGCAACAACTGTGTAGTTTGCAATGTAGGTGGGCTCAGTGACAGTTTTGTTGCCACCAGATAAAACTACCTCAATGTCATAGATGTTACTGCTCAGTTTTCCTGATATTTCTACCATTCCAAGGAGTGGCACTGAGAGGTCATAACTGGAGGGGATGGAGAAGGTGGGCAGATTGAACTGTTTAGACGGCACCATTAGACCAATCTGTGGCATTGCCAGATCAGGGGTGGCCATTGTAGGAGGAATTCTCAGGTCCTTAGATGTTTTTCCACCAAGAGGCAAAGGAATGCTGACCGTAACATGGTGCTTGTTGAACTTGTATTTGAATGTGCTCTCACTATGAATACAATAAAGATGATGATGGATGATTAGTTCCCAGTTGAATCTTGTCTGTATGATGTACATAACAAGTATAAAAAGTGAGAGATTTAATCTTACGTGTTCATGAACACTCTCTCAGGCATAGATGGAATAATCAGTTCTGGAACGTTCTCTCTCAGGTTCTGAAGGTAGGGCATGTCAGCAGAAATCTTGTCCACCCAGATGAGGTAAGCCTGTAACATTCATGCACATATTTAGCAGGAATATGAAAATTTAGCAGGTTACACGATCAATTTAACTAATAAATGAACTGCACAAAATTGCAGGAACTCATACCTCCCAGAGTTTTGCATAAATGTGACGCAGCTTCATGTCAGTCTTGACAACTTTATGCTCCATGATGTTGTCAAAGACCCGTTGCATTTGGTTCTGAAGAGACGCTGTGTTAATGGCCCTGTGGATCTCTGAGTCCATGTCAGACTTGAGCTGAACTTTCATCTCATCATCAGCTGTTGAAAGATCAATTTTAAATCATCACATCTGAGTTTAAGAGTGTGTAAAAACAAATAATATTATTTTCAAGAGTGTATAAAAACGGTCCAGTACCGTATTGGAAGGTGATCTTCTGCACAGAGTTGGTCTCTGGGAGCCTGACATCACTCTTCAGTTCCAGAGTCAGTTCTTCAGCGTTGGTCAGGGTGGCAGACAGAGTCGCCTCAGAGTTCAGTGAGGGTACAATCAGCTGAGCTTCCATCAAACCAGCTTTCATGCCCTCAAGCCTGTTATTAGAACAAACAGGAACTTTAGATGATTCATACAACAAATTACACATTTGACCTAGATATCAAAGCTGATATAATTTCTGCATTCAGAACTTAAATACTGTAATAATATAATACACATAATTTGTAAGTGATCTGGATCTGTGCTTACTTGGCCCGGCCGATGAGAGAAAGCTGAGGAATGTTTTTGTTGGTGACATCAATGGTGATGATCTTTTCTGAAGAGGAGCTGTCAGGGAAACCAACTTTGACTCCAGCCTCAACATCATAGTCAGGGATCTCAATGCTGGTAGTTAGAATATTCATGTTCCGGTTGTACTGAACAGTGGCAGTCGCCTCAGTGGGTTCAGGGCCTTATGATTGGAGAAGGGAAAAAATGATTATTTATTTATGAAAGTACTCCAATTAATCTAAATACCTTCTAATCCACTGACAAAACATGAAATCTGAATTTAATAGTGTGATAATGATTTAAAATGATGAAGTATACATGCCTTCTGCTCTCAGAATCATTTTCAGAGAATCGACCTTGTTCAGAGCCTCGTACGCAAAGGTTGCGGTAAACTCAGTGACTTTACCAGTGGGCTGGAGATCCACACCAAATCTGTGGACATGCAACAGTGTTCGTATAACATTTGATTTCCTACTTAATGTTATTATTTCTGTTTTATTTATCATTATATGTAAATCTGCTTTGAAGCAATGCAACATTGTTAAATGTTGCTAAATAAATAAAATTGAATAAAATTTTTCAATCAGGAAGTTTGACTCTTACCTAGACTCTCCGTTGAGAGGAAAGTACGGAGAAAGTTCTCCAGCTCTAAAGTTGAGAACAGAGACGCAGTAGTCGATGCCTGAGAAAAGAGGGCTACACTGTGCAATGGCTGTGCTGTCGCCTGTGTCGGGCACAACAGTGACCTGAGTTCTGGACACCATCTGTAGCTTGTTGCTGTTAAAAAACAACAAGAGATTTTCCATCATGTTTTTGCTTAAATAGCTAAATGACCAAAATGACACATTTGTTTCAAAATGACACATTTGTATGATTCAGATGATACACAAAACCTACCTAGCTCTGAAGAGTTGGGTAGAGCCTGTAGGTGCAGGGACAGACAACTTTATCTGACCGTTGCCCATGGTGATCCTGACATTGAGAGAGCTCTCATGGAACAGATCTGTGTGCATTTCCACCGCAGATGCAACAAACTTGGGGATGTGGATTCCCATATGGGTGACAAATTTGACTCCCATTGAAGGTGAGAAAGACAGTTCATGCTGTGAAGAGAAGCAATGAGTAATACTATTGCAAATGTTAAACAAAAAAATTATATATAAGAAATATTTCCACATCTGTCAATAGATCAGTCGTGTTCTGTATTTAATACCTTGCCAGGCTCCACACGCAGTCCTCCCTTTACTCCAGGTGCAAATATTCCAGACATAGCAAACTTCAGCGGGAACCCAGAGGCGGTTGGCAGGGAGAACTTATTATCCATAAAGATGTAGTGAGCAAAGATGCTCTGATCTCCAGACATCAAGGCCTTTGCAATCTAAATTGAAACAGTAAAAATACATATATTAACCTATATGTATTTACATTGTGTTGTTTGATATATAAGAGAGTGTTGTGTGTATGTACAGACCCAAGCAGGTGAGTATTTGAGGGTCTGAATGTATGTGGCCATCCTGTCCACAACAGCTGACAGTTCACTGGTGCCCTTGATGTATCCCATCTCTTGTCCCATGATCCTCAGGTAGGCCATGGCCTCTGGAGAATCCTGGTTGTACAGGTCTTTAGCCAGCTTGTTGAAGTTGCGCACCATTTCCCTTACAATGTTCTCAGGAACCTGTCAAATACAACCTTGATGTTAGTCAACAAGATTTTTGCATCAAATGCAATGCCATGCCTTTTTTAATCATTTTGGCTGGAGCAGGCGATGGACAGCAGTACCTGTCTCTTAGTCTTTTCTGTTCGCAGAGGTTCAGCCCACTCCTGCAGAATCTCATTGATTTGGTTTGGCATCTTGTCTCCAGCCCAGTAAACTGCCTTGGAAATGGTGTCAGGGAAAAAGCCATTGCTTCCAAAGATGGTCTCAACAGTTGGCTCAAATCCTTTGCCCTCCATGCCAAACTTGGTGATGGAAAACACACACATATAAGCACAAATAAATTATCAAAATTATTGACTTTAACAATTAATTCATAACAATTATTATGACAAGGTTTACATAATGATAAGCACAATGTCTCCTACCTCTATGAAGTCAAGGTTGAAGCCAAAGGCCTTCAGGGTCGTCTCAAACATAACCTCCCTGGGCAGCTGGCTGCTGGGATCAAAGATGATGCTGCCCTGTGTGCTGGAGCCCAAGGCCTCCTTTCCTGGCATAAATGCCTCCATCTTGTAGTTACGAGAGAGCTGGGTGTAGTTAGAATGTGTGAGCACCTCATTCTCCATGACCTCTGCTATCTTTCTGCCCAACCTGGAAAGAGAAGAATTACAGTGTTAGGATGATAAATGTCTGAAGGAAATTGCTAATTGGATAAGAGCCTATACGTACTCTTGAACTTCAGGGTCCGTGGAGTGAATGATGTTGTAGACATGTGAAGTCACAAAGGACTTGACTTGACCATTCTGATCCTGACTAAGGATCTTTTTCATAATCTCTATGTCGCTTGCCTCAGGCTTTTTCATCAGAATGAGATACGCAGCCAGTCGTTTCTGGACGGCACCTTTGCCATACAGGGCGACTCTCTGGATGTTGGAGCGAACCTGAGTATAAAGAGGGGGCAACGACTTGGAATTTAGTTTCTCTCTTTAGGATACTTACATAGTACCCATAACCAGAGGTGCATTACTTGGAATAACACATTTGGCTCTAGAACAATGTAAAGTCTCAAACGTATCTTGTAAAACTTACATCAGGAGTCACAGACATGCGTCTGAAAGCCTGGATGGCAGCCAGCTGGACAGACAGGCTGGTGGCCGGCTGTCTCATGCACTTCAGTAAGATGGTTTTCAGGTTTGCATCAGCAGCTTCCATAGCTTCACCCATGTTTCCAACAACCTGAACGAGACAGATTAAAATGAGATCATCACTCAGGAGATGTGTGAATTGGAGAAGAAAGGAGATGCTCAGGCATCAAGTTGATTGTCCTCCATTATGGACGATAAGCCAGATATGTTTATCTTGATCTCATTTAATAATTATGAAAAAAAAAAATCAACTTGTGATCCAAATTTCGAGTGTTGTTTTTTAAAACTTGTTGTTATGTGTTGGCAGAAAAGTGATGTGTAACAGTTTATGCTGGTGTCTTCTCAGGCACACATACTCTCAGGGTCATGTAGATCAGCTCCTTGTCTCCAGAACAGTCAGCACCCAGGATGGAGGTGATGAAGTTGTAGACCTCAAGAATCTCAGGGGTGAGCTGTCCCTCAGCTTGGAAGTGTCTAATAAAAGATACACACTTAGCTACAAATATTTAGGTTTTAATTTAGGTAAATATGGATCAAACTTTGCTGAAAAGACCAGTCTAACCAGCATAAATCAGCCTGTACAAGCATAAATGCTCTATGCTAGTATTTTCAGCAGAGAAGCTAAAATAGTTTAAAAAGTTATTAGGAAAAACTGGCTTACCTCCTTACAACATTGCTGAGAGCATACATGATTGGTTTGCTCGACTTGGTCTGGGCAATCTCCAGAATGTCCTTCACTAGGAGGCCAGTGGGGCTGTGCATCATTGCCAGAGCGTAGACTGCAGCATCTACCTCAATGGCATCAGAGTCAAAGGTCTTCAGGATGCTGAACATGGAACTTCCGCATTCTGGGGTGCCACACTGGGTCAGGGCCTGCCAGGTCAGGAACTTGTCCTCCTCCACCATCTGGATGGTAGCCTGTTTCAGAACATCAACCTCCAGGCCACGGAGCTCAGACACCAGCCTCTGGAAGATGCTGGCCCTCTGGTTGCCATGTGGTTGTTCATGCATGGATTTCAGTTCTCTAAAGGTCTTCAGCAAAGCATCTGAGGTCTGGACTGGGGTCTTATCTGGCACGGTCTCCAGAGCCAAGTTCTTGCCAACAGAACCTGCATGAAAAAGAGAAGACAATATGCCATTAAGTGAATAGGATAGGATAAAGGTACTACAGTTTTTAACAATGCAAATCTAAGCAAAGATTTCTTAATGCAGAAGTTCACACAGACAACGGCAAAACTTACGGGGAGCAAAAACTCTATCATTGGTCTTGCTGGTTCCCTGAAGAGTCAGGGTTTGCTTCACAAGGGAGGAGATGCCATATTCATTCCTGCAGACAGGGGATCAGAGTTTAATGTCTCTGTATTCCACACACATTGCATTAGCAGTTGACGTGTTGTCAGGAACACTCACTGGTAAGAGAAGGGAAGGAAGATGTGCTTCTCTGTGCATGTGGCTGAGGTCATGTGTTTCTTCTGGTTCTCAAACCTGTAGCTGCAGGACTGGCTGCTGCCGATCAGCTTGGACAGAGGGTATTGCTGAAGACAAACAGATACAACCTTGATATTAATATAATCATTTATATGCAATTGATTTTTTGGGTTGGGGGTTATTGACCAATTCTGGCCAGTCTTTCTGACATCATGCCTTTGTCAATACTGTTTAGCAATATCTTGCCTAATTGTTACCTAATTGTGTAAACATATTTAGTAATTGGTGTTACAGGTTGTCAAAACTAACTCAACCTCAATGAGGAAGATGATTAAAGGATTGTAAAGACAAATGTATTATAATTATAAAATAAGATGCCATGACTTCTTTCTTTAAACCAGTAGAGAGTAATACAGCGTGAACGTCTTACCAAACCAGTGATAATGGCAAGAGGGCTGTAGTGGCTCCTTTGGGTTTTGAAATGGTCACATGCAGACAGATCTCTAGTGATGGTGACATCAGTGGCAATATCTTCCCTGGTGTTGACTTTCACGTCAGTGGGACAGATTCCATGGACAGTTGCCTGGAACATTAAAACAATATAACCTCAATTTATTAAAGTAGAACTTTAAACTCATTTTACGGTACTAGTTGTTTTATGTTCATGATATTGTTTGGGTAATATTATAATATCATGAAGTTTGCTCAGGTCAAGTTCTTCAGGTAGATTTATTATTTCAGATAAGAAGAATCTGACCTTATCTGCTTAATTAAGATTAAGATAATTCATTTGCTTAGAGCTTCAGTTAAGTTAATCTGACCTGTACAATGTGTGATAAAGTGCAATTAATGTCTTTATATGAGGAAAGGTAATGTTGTTTGGTACCATGTTTTTGCTCTGTTCCTTCTCCATGACGGGCACAACCAGAGTGGAGATGATTCCTCTCTTAAAGTTCAGGATGTCGGTTTCATCACCCTCAGGGTAGAGCGTCACATCTGTCTCACCTTCAACTGCAAACTTCAGTACATTCCTGCTCAAAGAGAAAAAACTCATTGAATCCGTGTTGTCGCTTGAAGTTTCTGGCTAAAATTTCAGGTCACTTTTAAAATCGACTTCTAAAATCGATTTTTAAATCACGATTTAAAGGCTAGTTGATGTTTCACCAACAGTTCTGGGGTTTTGGAGGATCTGTGTGTTTATTCTGTGGCCCTGACTGAGGCAGTGTGAACCAGCCTGATACCAGCTTTATTTATAACAGATTGATTTGCTAACTGTGAGGTGACACTCAGACATACTTCTCCATGGCAGCTTGGAAGATCTGGGCATCAGACACAGGTTCATAGACGGGTGTCCCGTCAGAGCTGAGTCCTGTCATCTCTGTCAGAGAGCACTCACTGGTGCGCAGCTCAAAGCTACATGCCTGGGGTACGTCAATCTCAACCTAGTGGAGAGTGGAGAGGAGTCTTTACCTTAATGTGTAAGTCTGGGATATATTTGAAACTAGACCCAGTTTGGATGCTTATACTGAAAGTTTGAGGTGTAAGAGATGTTTAAATGTACCTTGCAGGAGACTTTGGGGCCGTTCCTGAGAGGCGACGTCCCCTTCACACCGTTCTGGATCTCTGCTTCATACTGATACGTGTATTTTTTGTAGATCTTAAATCGTTTAGAAACTGCAAACCAAACAAACACAAGACAGTGTCAGATTGATGCTTCTGACATAATAAACGGCTGTACGATTGCTTGTAATGAATATCTTGGTATTGTTTTCGAGTTAAAATGTCCCTAACATCAACACAAAACAGATTCATCTGATGAGCATGAACACGTAAGACATTTAGACATATTTAGAGAATGTATTTTGAATAAGACAGTATTATTTTGGAGCTCTGCTTATTTTTCCATTTCTAAGACACCTGTGAGAAGATTTATTGGTGTTGTAAGATGCAGTATAATATTAATTGCATGACACTATATGGTTTTTATCTAATCAGCATCAGCATTAAGAAATGTGGACTCTGACATTTGGACTCAGTTTAGGCTGGCCCGGTTCAGACCCGTGATGTCATTTATTGCAGGTTCAAAGTATCTGACAACAGTACAGGTACAGTAAGTCCAGTAGATAAAGGGTCTGAAAATATTATAGTGATGCTTCTACATGTTTGAGACTCAAAAAACACAAAGTGGGAGTCAAAGGAACTTACGATGGCACTCGGGGTGAGAGCTGTCTTCAGTCTCTTGCTCTGGAAATCATGTCAGAAAAAGAGTTTGTTTTAAAAATTATATAAAAATAAATACATACATTTTAAAACTGTGTAACACATAAAAGTAATAACATAAAATCATGCCACCGCCGCAAAATGATACACAGTAAAAATATGATGGTGTAGAATCTATTTTTAACTCAATTACATAATACATTTTAAAGTGGATCTGAAGTTGAAATGACTGCAAGCAAACACACAGGAAGTTAAACTTACGAGCGAAGGCACAGGTGCCCAGAAGCAGCAACAGCCAGAGCCTCAAACGGCCCATGTTTGGTCAGAAGCTCAGGAACTAGAACGAGTCCTCCAGACTGATGCTGCTCCTCTGGCTCACGGCTCTTATACTCCACCAGCTCAAGGGTTAAACAAAGGTTGCAACAGGTCCAAAGGTCCGTCAGCCAGTGTGGCAGGACAAAGGCAAAGACTGCTTCATAAACAAGACTGAGACTTCACCGTCAGCACTGAGGCTGATGGCACCGACTGATTGCATCGCTGAACATCAGCTACAGCGTCGCTCACTGCAGCCTGATTGATTTGTTTCTTTCATGTCAGTTTTGACACAGACTAAAGGTTGTTTCAGTCAGATAAAACTGTGACTTTGTTTCTTTTTGTAAAAGCTGTTAAAACATTTGTTCTTTGGACTGATTTTATGGGTTATCCTAAACAAAATGATAAATGAATGAAGTTTATATGTTAAGAGAAACAAGTACTGTATAATGTATGTTCTGTCTTTCATAGAGCATCTGAAGACATTCAATTAAGTCTAAATCTGGTCAGATTAAATCATAATCAATCAAAATAAATCATAAAATCTCTG
>JBAJNP010011355.1:0-14915 GCA_036877545.1 Yasuhikotakia modesta
CACAAATCATTATTAGTGGCTTCCTCCGTTTTGGTGTTTCATACTGTTTTGGCAAAATACATGACACTACAGTGGCCTATTTGAGTCAAAACACTGAAATGATGAAGCTTCTCTGGGTGTCTGTTTGTGCCACGAGGCAAACAAAACAGACAAAACAGACAGACAGGGTCTCTTGGCATCCCTTGTGAATTCTGTGATTGACTGAGCGCTGTAGTGACCAGTCTGAGACCGCGTCCTTTGGGGAGACAGGCGGGGGAGCCTCAGCTGGGGTAAGATCCATCACAGAACCAATTTACAAATGAAGTGACTGTAATGGGGGACAACAGTGAGGGCCAACTGAATTTTGGCTGCGGAGTTTGGAACCCCATTTTTTTTTGTTTCAGACGGGTGTGAGAGGACAACGGAATAGGTCAACAGTGAAAGGGACGATAAGTAATTAACGTTACATTAAAAACAGGGGTTGGGCTAGCTGAGACTTGCTTACATGTCTCTTATCAACCATAACTCTTAATGAACTTTAATGGCAGTTTATTTAGAAAATATGAAGTAGCAATTGTTTGTTATTATGGGATATTTTGAATTAACCAAAAAATTTTTAAATGACCAGTGTGAAAAGCTAGTAACTCTAAAGCCATATATTTGTGTCACTTTCTCTGTGTTTGTATAGGAATCGAGTTCATGTGTTTGTATGATGGCTATCAAAGTGGTCAATCAGTAAAGAGAGATTTGTCAGTGTGTGAGCGTGTGTGCAGCAGGCCGTGGAGCGTGGGCCTATTTTGTGAGCGGTTCTGAAGGTGATGGGGGGCAAAGGGTTCAGTTCAGCTGGCAAAAATGTTCCATTATGTTCCAATTACCGTTGCAGCCTGTTGGTGTGGCAGCATCAGGCCTCGTGCAGGCGAGCGGGAGGAGGTGGGTTGGGGAAAACGGAGGAGTGTGTGGAGTATTCATACTCCACACCCTCATTTCTCCAGAGAATTCTGTCACTGTTTGGAGAACAGGACACATAGGGGTCATCCTGTCCCCCAGAGTCGCTGTGGTATGTGTGCTTAGCATTGGTCTGTGTAAGGACAGATAAAGAAAGCAAGATGGAATGAGTGTTAGAGAGAGATAGAGAGAGAAAAGGAGTAAAAGATGTTGGTTGTAGAAGTCAAAGTCACTTTTTGTTTGGGTCACACAAACAGAATAAACAACATGTGTTTGAGTTTCATGTCCAGTGGATCGTACCCAGGCACTGTAAGAGGTTTATTCAGAAGCTTGTGGGGAAGTTTAATTTTATGTGATAAATGTGATACCATATAATTTTTCAAATTTGAGCTTGAATATATGTATCTGTTTCAGGAAAAGAAACTGTAAAAAAAAAAGGGCCCAGTTTAGATCTGATTTTAAATAGTTTTTCTGTCATACAGGCTAACAAGAACAAAGGTGAAGAAAACAAGGAACACAGGAACACGAAAAAGAGGGGAAAATTATGAATATTAGGTAAAGAAAAGTCACAGACACACAATTTGTGTGGATGACACTCATATGTGAACTGAAAAAAAACACAAGACAGACTTATATTCTTTGCTTGAATTTCTTCAGTTTAAAAATTAATTTAAAATATCTATTTCCAAATCTGTACAAAAAACAATCAATACAAACAAATCATTGTGTTAAATTAAACATAACATATAACATAACATTAAACATTGTCACATATGGAAGACTTAAATCAATGCAACATAGACAGCAACGTTTTAATGTCAAGTTAATATTGGTCATTTTAACAACAATAATGATCAATACTACATAGTACGCAATAAAATACAAGTAGAGAGGAACATTTTACTGCTGTGGTGGGGTTGAGGCTCACTGAAGGGGCTGTGGGGGTATGCAAGACAAAAACGTATGGCAACAGTTTTTTAGAGTAAATAAGGGTGTCTTTGTGTCTGTAAGGGTGTGTTGGTGTCTGTTTGTGCACACACCCATGGAGGACAAAAGTTAGAGTTTGTGTAAGTAGGTGTGTTGATGCCTAAGAGAGGTTAGAAAGTGCCTCCCTGTGTGTGAGGCATTATGGGAAATATTCTGCCAGAATCTGATTGGAAGTGAAGGAACGCTTGAGTCAGTGGCCGACTCGCAGACGATGGCTGTCATTCCTGTCTGTTTGCGTCACATGACTAGACTGCTCATTAAAACTCGAAATAGATGGATTTATTCCCAGGGATATTTTTAGCCAAATTTAAATGCTGATGAGCAATGACAGGCCCTTGTGTCTGACTTTTAGACCTCTCGCTCTCTCTCTCGCTCTCTCTCTCTTTCTCTCTAAATGATTTGCCAAAGTCAGAATTAAAGCAGATTAGCTGGATATAGAAAAAAATGAAACCATGGTCCAGGTTTAAAACATTTTCCTAAGTTGTCCATGTTGTAACTCATTTTTAAAGGGCAATAAAACCAGCCAAGAAAACATCACAAGGGAGGATTTTACAGCATTGTCCAGTTAAGGCAGTGGAAACATCAAAGAGTGTGTAAGCAATGGAGGGGAATGGAGTGAAAGAGAAAGATTAAAAACAAAAGAGGAAAAAAGAGAAAAAGAAGGGAGTGAAATAGAGGAAAAATATTGGTTTCTGAAAAGTCCACCCACAGCTGCCTCTTTTAAAAAAAACTTCATTCTGCTTTTCGGCCTATGCTGTGTGTGTGTGTCTGTGTGTGTGGCTTCGTCGGCTTTGTCCCTCAAAGAGCTTTTTTTCTTCCTTTGCTTTTTTTCCCCTCTCTTTTTTTTCCTGGAGAGAGAGGCTGGCGCCAGCAGTCTGGAACAGAGCTGACAGGATTTGAATTATAGAAGCTGAAGGGAGGGGTGAGGGGGGTGGAGTGTTGGGGGGTGGATGGAAGAGAGAGAACGAGCAAGAAATAGGGAGAGAAGGCGAGGGGGGAGAGAGATTCAGTTTGTGTGTGTGTCTGTGTGTGTGTCTGTGTGTGTGTGTGGGTGATTGAGTGTAGCAGAAAAAGGGTTGTTATTTCAAAAGCGACAGCCAGGCGAATCAGACGGAGGTGTCGGGTATATGCTAAGCTAGCCATCTCGCTTTATGGTCGGCAACAAAAATTATTCAATAAGTAAATAAAGCAGGTAATTGTAGTTTTAATCATAGCTGAAGCTTACACGATCACACTATGTTTAATAGTAATGGGATTTTGGATAACAGAGTCTTAATTTCTTTTTCATTTCAAGGAGAGGCGATGTTGTCTTTTATGTTATGCGCCTTAATGTCTATCAACGATGCTTGTAAGGCTCTGGATCCTTCATCTAACCTTGCGAAATGTTCTCTGATGCGTCTGCGTAACAAAAACAAGTACACACTTCTTTATTTATTCACACATCACAAACAATAACAGGCTTTACCATTAATAGTTATCATTTGCTTTATTATAAATGCTAAAGCACAGTCCCCCCTGCTTCACCCCCTCAGCCTGTTCTTCTCAGGCCATTCGTTTTTCTCCACACCAAAATTGTTTCAGGCTGCAGAAGACATTCCAGACCCAAGCATCTGCTTTCCCCCTGTTCATTTCATCACCCCTCATGAGCGGATGGAAGAAACATGTGAACTCTAACTGCGTAGAAGAAACACATCACTGGAAACTTCCCGTTCTTTAGTCATTGTGCTAACTGCGCTAGGGCTAACATGCAGCTAGTTTTGAGAGGCTTTGGAGTGGGCAACATAAACAGAATATAAACAGCTATATGTGCTTGTGTGGATGTGTATGTGAGAGAGAAAACTGGAACGAGAGAACAGCCTGTTCTGGAGAAGGAAAAGTGTTTTAGTGTGAAACGCCCCTGACTAGAAGTGATTCCAAATGTTGGGCTCAGACTAAATTCTACCAGAGGAGGAAAACAGCAATGTGAAGGGAGAAAAAGAGAGACACAAAGACACACAGTGACTGAGACCAGAGTAGAAGTGGCAGAATTCCCACAGTTACAGAAAACCAGCAAACAGGGAATATTAAAATTCTGATATCCAGGCCTGGAAAACTTATGGAACATTATAACATTATATAAAGGCATTTCTGTAGTGAATATGGAATTTTTCTACTTGTGCTATGATGTATTTAATAAACAGTAAATAGCTTTTGCAAGTGAAATGTCTATATTTTTCTCATACATTCATTTAAGTTTTTTAAAGTTTATTAGAACTTAAAGATTATAGAACTTTTTTAAAGACAAGAGACTTAGTTTAGAGCAGTAATTTATATAAAGGCCCTGGTGTTAGCCACTGTAAATGTGTTTTGTCATGTTGTTTTACTCAAAGGTTGTTTTACTCAGACAATAAGTGATCACCTGACATTTTCTTTGGAATTCATTTCATTGGAAATTGAGGCCTCAAAGTCTCTTCACTGAAACAAAACCCATAATATTTACACAGTAAACATAAACACTACCAGTTGAGCTACAGGAACAGTCATTTACATTTGGAAGACACTTTTCAGTGTTCACATGTTTTGCTTTAAATACAAAACTGCAATGTATACGAAAAAGGTCTATGTTTAATTAAAGTTCATTATATTTTCTTGAAGGTATAACTATTATTTGAAGTCTTAGGAAGTATGAAGTCAATGGTAATGGCTCAATGGTAAAGAGCTGATTTTAGATCCCAGGTCTTCCAGAGGGATAACTCCTTAAGTATTTGAAATGTGTAGTATTTGAATGTGAATTAATTCAATGTACTAATGTGTCAATTAGTATTTCAACTCAACAGATTTTGAGTATATTTGACTAAAACGGCTTAATCGCACAACTTGAACTAATAGCCGTTGACACACTCAATATGCAAAACAGATGCAGTGCCCATCTTTCTTTACGCCATCAGAAAAATAGATGGTGGCAAATAATAAACTTCTATTTTCAACACCACAGGGTCTATCATTGATCCTCATCAATGACTGTCTGAACAGGCCTGTGGGGTCATGTCTTTAATTGCTGTTGGTGCATCAGAGTGGGTTTTTGGGGATGAAAAAGCAGGTGAAACAAGTTACCTTACCAGCAGGCAGCAAAAGGTTTTGCCAAGAGCAAAACAACCGTACCGTAACGATTGTGTTGAATGGATGAGAGAAAAATGAGAAGATGTTTAAAAGACTCAGTCAGTGACTCGACAGACGTTTAGGGCAATTAAAAGTTTTCTAAAAGCTCAGGTGGCTGACTATACAAATGCTCAATATATGTTTGGGTTTAACCATAAAAATAACACACTGTGTATATACACTGAATCTATTGTAGCTCCCAGATCCATTTGGTAAGTTGCTTTCTAACCGAATGCATTATTTGTTAACAAATAAGGGGATATAAACTCATTTCTATGGCCTTAAGGGTCTGTGGTAGAAGCAAGAAGGTTTGTTAGCCTTGTTAAATAAGACTTGTGAGGGTGAGATGGACCTCTGGGCAAAGAGAAATAAGATAAATGTAAAAGTAATACTTATAATTACAGTGTATCTGAGTGTATCTGCAACATAGAAATCTTATTAGTCATATAAAAGTTTCAGTGACAAAAACTTGCACCATGTTAGGGTTAAGCTGTGTCACGTCAAAGGGGTGAGTTGAATCATTGGGGGATATGTTAATGGTTTATATTTCAAATAAAGATATGAGGATAAATGAGAAAAATCATGTATAAGGGCACAATCCCATTCCAAAGTCTTATTGCTCGCTTTTTGATAAACCAGCTAGGAAATAATTACAATATTTGGATGCAATGAAAATAATTTCAACATTTTCTAATGCAATTTGTGATTATAATAATATTTTCTGACTTTGGAGGCAAAGCTCACTAAAACTATTACCCACTGGCAAAATTCACCCCACCCTGTGGTCACATGACACATCTCACCCCTTGACAAAGCTTAGCCCAGTCACCTCTACTGCAACTACTTTTCTGTCTTTGTCTCATTTATGTAGTTTGTAGACTTACAGAGTTTTAAGTAAGTTGTAGTGTTTTAAGAATTTGGCAAATACATTTGTTCCAACAAGAACACACACCAACAAATGTCTACACAATGATAGTCATTCACACATAACATTGGGGGAAGCAATTTTTGTAAATGCAAATAGGTTTATGTGAATGGTATGGGCAGAGTAAGGGGTTAAGGGAAAGAATATACAGTTTGTACAATAAAAAGTCTCTGTCTATGGAAAGTCCTCTCAAAGCATAGAAACCTAATGTGTGTGTGTGTGTGTGTGTGTGTGTGTGTGTGTGTGTGTTCTAAAGGGCAGAGGCTCTGGGAAAGAAGGGAGTCGAGAACGAGCAGAAGGAGAGAGCATTCTTTCTCGCTGAAGTCACTCTGTCTGTGGCGATGGGAGAGCAATGTTGTCCACACACACACACACATACGTACGCACACACACACATATTCGTACGCACGCACAGCCGTCTCTGCGTGTCAGTGTTGGTATGAGTGGGAGAGAGTACACCACTGCAGGGGTTTTGAGATAGAGAGAGACAGAGAGGGTGGAAGGAGAGAAGGATGAAACACAAATAAGACCAAAATGAGAGATAGCAGCAGAGAGAGTCTAAAACAAGTGCTGGTAAGAAGCCTGAAAATAGATGGAGGTAGACAAGATAGAGAGCTAGAGAGAGAGAGAGAGAGAGAGAGAGAGAGAGAGAGAGAGAGAAAGAACATGTTTATGCTTTACAACAAGAAAACAGGGATAAGCCAATCAACACAAATGAGACCAAAAATGAGAAATAATACAAAAGTTGCCTACCTAACTGTTCATTTATTTAGGCTTTAATAAATCTGGACATCAATTCTGTCATCAATCATGTTCTTTCTGCCTTAAAAACATTGTATAGTTTTGTTTGTAATGTTCCATTATTATTTAAGTGTTCTGTGTGTTGCACTTTTAGAAATCCTTGTAGTATGGTGTGTAAATAACCAAATGTATATATATGTGTGGGTATATATATGTGTGTATGTATATGTGCACACACACACACATATATATATATATGGACATGTATATATAGTAACCGTATTATGTTAAGTCCTTATAATATATAAATAATGTGACCTTCAGAACAAACATCGCCTCTCTTTCTTACTTTAGAAGGGCACACAGTCTCCTCTGCCTTTCCTCTTGTGTTGGTAATTAAGACACTATCTTTCTAAAGCCCCATAATGCATTAAAAATCTATCATGCCCCATAATGAGATGCTCATGATTAAATATTTATGTTACTTTGCTCAATCTCATCTTCGTACTTAGATTCAAAAACCCGCCTTCATCTACAGCAGGGAATTTCCAACGTCTTTCTGGATACTAATTTTCTCCTTCAGTTTCCAGCATAGCATTAAACACGCAAGTTTAGCCACAGTCAGTTGGTTCAACAGAACCAGAGATTTTATGTCTTGGATCTGTTCATTCTTACTTTTCATTGACTCCATAATTTAGAATGTCCTCACGTTCCAAGCAGAAGTTTTGTAGGAGAGATGAACAATGAGAAGCTGTTCTTCCAACCATAAGAGAGAAATGAGAGGTTTGGGTGATAGGCCTTCCAGTAAACCATCTCACCTCTCCCTCTTTCTCTTCCTGCTGTCCGCTGCCAGGACGGTCCCAGAGCCCTCAAACGTCAGGCCGCGGCAAGGCGCTCAAGCGCTGTCTATAATTGCTTCGGTCTAGACACTGTCTGGTATGGGAAACAGACACGCACATTGAACATGGGGGGTGGGAGGGGAACCAAGATGGAATGCAATGGGATTAAAACGAGTTGTGCACGTCTGGATCACTCTAGTGAAATAAAGGATGTCAGAGTCTGATTGCAGTGGGTGGATGATTTACAGTTTGGTATCTGTAGTAGATGGACATGTTTCATTCAGCTTGGGTTCTAATGTGTTCTTGGGTTCTCCTGGCTTGTTGACCTGAACCAGTATTGTTCTTTCCCTGATGAAACTGGTGTCTGGGAATTTATTGAGGGTAATTGTTTCTGACTGCTTCTACAACTGTGCTTTATGCAGTTTACAGTGTTTCGTTCCAGTAACCTTAGGTTTTTGGTTTTCATTAGTTATTTTCTGCATTGTTTTATATATTGGATATATGTGTTGTCACTTTAGCAATGCAAACATTTACTTGAAAGAAAACCCAAACAACTTTGTTAAAAGGGTAGTAATGTCACACACATACATAATTTGAATATGAATTTGGAAAAATATGTAGTTAAATTAAAATTAAAAACTAGAAACTAGCAAACAATTTAATAAACTAACTTTATAGACCAAGGTGAATGAACTTTATTTTACAGAAATTATTTTAATTTAATAATCTGTATTTATAATTTTAATTCCAATCCCACCAGAACCTTTTGGGTGTGGCCAATTTAATTCCAGTTCACATTCATTAAATGCACTGAAACTTAAAATAGTGTCTAGATTTCCATTTCCAGGGCAGCTTGTTCCAAATTTAGAGTTGTCATTTAGTTTGTCATTGTTGCTGGTCTGTTTGTTGCACAGATGTTGATTATGTAAAGGAGAATGTCAGGGAATATCCACAGATAAGTGTGGTTCACATTGCAGCTTATTCTGGCCAATAACCACCAATTTAGACCATTGTGCCATTTAGGGGTGGGTAAAGCTTATAACAGTAATGCCAAAATAACAGAAGAGCTCTGAAAATCTAATTCAGCCACTGTGACTGGCTGAAGAGAATCATTGAGAGAAAATTAAGTTTTTGAGATTTTTCCAAAAGCACTAATTATTTCACATTAAGGCATTTGGCAGACACTCTCATCCAAAACAACTTACAGTGATCGTAAGCTATACAGTTAACAATCACTTACAAGGAATTAAAGTCATGACTTGGCATTGCTAGTGATGTACTCTACAAGCTAAACTACAGCAAATCTTTCACATACAGAACATACAGCCAAATTCACGATTCCATTCGCTTGTGATTATGTAGCTTGTTGTATCTTTAAAAAAACCTCTAAATATCTTTCAAAAAATGTAGCAGCAACAAACCTGGCAAATTTTGGCAAATCTATTGATCAGATCTTTCTTAGAAAGGGGTCATGGAAAGCAGGTTTATATAGGTGTTTACAGAACATTTCATTTACAGTGGTAATTTAAAGTGTAATTATAAAGAAACAAAACATGTAGAAGTCAATATTAATGTTATTAAGATAAAATACATGGTTTTATTGGACAGATATGTTTGGTGCATTGTGTATAATGTGATGTATAATGTATTTTCATTAATGTATATAATGTGTAATGGTGCATTGTGTATAATGTGCATCAGACACTGGACTATGGGGGAACTGTAGGAATATGTCTGATGCTTAAACTAAGTGTGTGGTAAATAAAATCATCATTTGCTCTACATTGGATTGTCACATCAAACCATTAACCATTAATAAAATACATCTAGCCGCTGTGCATGTAGTTTGCTGTGTTAAGTTGGCTGTATTGTTAAGTAAAGTGCAAGCAGTGGGCAGCACTGCAGTGCCTGAGGAGCAATTGCGGTAAGGTGCCGTGCTCAACTGCCCTGTATGACATACTCTGACAAAAGAGGTCTGACTGTATCTTGTTGCATGTTGACTATATGACTTTGCAGTTACAATTTTTTATTCCTAATCTCTCTCTCTCTCTCTCTCTCTCTTTCTTTTGTTGTCATTGCCTAATCATGGATGTTTGAGTCACACAATCTTCTACAGATGTGAACCAAATCCACTGCACTTCACCATTTCCAAAACCAGCCAGGCAGCCACTCACACCTTAACAAAAGATCGTATACAGAAACGCACATATACACTAACTTCAAATAGGCCAGATTCAAACAACCTCCTGTGGCCCTCAGCTAGCCTTCCAGAAGCCTTTTCGCTTCACAAACGCATGGATGGGAGAAAAAGGAGGGAAAAATGAAGCTCAGGAGGAGGAGGGGGCCGTTGCGGGGGAGGGACCGAGTGGGCGTGGAGAGGAGGGGGTGTTAGGCAGCATTGTAATGATGGAGAGCAACTCGATACTCTTGCATGCTGAATATTCCCCTGGAGGGCTTTTTCCATTACCCGAGCACAGCAGAATGGTGGAGTCGTTTAGTTTAGTCCAGGCTGCCTAACGCTCTCTCAAACTCCCCCTCCCTTTCTCTCACCCTATCTGTTCCCCTGCCGCCCCTCCTCTCTCTCTGCTTGCACTCTCTTTCTCACTCTCTCCCTGCTCTGTGTTTTTCCATAGGCACATTGTGCAAATGTAACCTTTCAGTAAGCCCCTCCCCTCCAGGAAGTTGGATGGCCCCTTTGCTGCCAGGAAATATGAAAAACTGGCAGGATGCCCATTTAATCTCCAAACAGAGAGAGAGAGAGAACGAGAGAGCGAAGCAGAGTCGAGACAGAGAAAGAAATGTTACAGTTTGACTCACCACAATGAGAAAGGGAGGGGGGAGAGAGAGAGAGGACTATTTTACTTCAGAGAGTCACATTAACTTGATAACTTAAATGAGAATGCTAAATCTGAAGAAACAGATTCAGAAAACATAAACAGCACAAACATGTGTCTTTAAACGCGTGTGAACGCATGCTAGCCCTGCCACACCCATAGGAGTCAGTCGCAATATTTAGCATGTCACACCCTGCACGGATGGTGATATCGTTTGGCTGCGGAACCCAGTTGACAAGCGGGTTCTGCTGATTGCTCCATACTGCTTTTTGTGAAAGGCAGAATGAATCTTATGTAACGCCCCACGTCATTCTCTTCCTGGTAAACAAGATCCACACTGCTGTAGAGCTACAGCTGTGGAGCTAAAGAGGTTTTCCCAGCACACACTAATTGTAACAGAGACTATTTTGTCTACAGCACACAACCATCAAGTTGTTTCCTGTGACTTTGTTTTGCAAGGGCACCTTTAGGAGTTCATCTGTGGGTGACAGAGGAACAGCGTGATGGGCTGAGCTGATGTTCTATTTTAAGGTGTACGTTCATAAGGTTCCTCAATTTAATGGAGAAATTTCTTGTGATGCTGTTTTCAAATGCAATGCTAGTTCTATTTACAGGGACTGAACACTGAGTTTCTTTTATTCAGTTAATCAGGGCCTAATGGAACCAGTTTTTCTCTCCAAATAGTGGAATTAGCTATTTATGCAAACTTCAGCTGGTTAATAGGAAAGACTTTTTTGACAATGAAGAGAGACAGGGAACGCATAACTGATCTACTTGGTGATAAAAGCGTGAACAGGCTCCAGAGTCTTGCTGAGGCAGATGAGGTTGACTCACCTCTGCTCTCTGCCCTATCTCCTCTGTGATTTCCAGTCAGTGAACTCAGCCCCATGTACTTTTTATGGGCCAAATAATCCACTTCATCTCTTCCTGTGCTAGCAGCATAGAGTACCTTGCTAGGGCTGGGTCAAGCATACTGGGAAGTGCCCTAACTAACAGTGCCACCTGATGGCTAATGGTTGCAACTACACCCATCACATGATAGTCAATTGTAACTGGAGCACCACCAGTGGCTAATCGCCATAACTGCACAATTGAGTGTTCACTAGATCTAACCTTTACTTCACAGTAGGCACTGAATGTCATCACTACATGTTACAAGTGTAACAAACTAAGTTTCTCTTTTTGACATTTGCTTCCAGATGTGAGCTATAATCTAAAAATAATAAGTTCACAGGTTGAGATGGGTCTGAATAGCACTAAACATTTTTAATGACACAAATAAACAAAAATTGTTAAACTTTCTTTAGCATATTCATATCCTCTCTTATACTTATTTGGTGCTTTTCCATTTCCTGGAAGTACTTCCTCAGTGATGACGCACTTCCTGTGGGTTGTCTTGCTATAGAGGGAAATGGTGGGTGGAGGATGGACCTCACGGAAGGAGATGACTGTTTTCCTGGCTCACATTGTCAGATTCCATTATGTGGTAAGAGAACAAGGTTAATTTCAAAACAATAGCTGACATGACTGTATGCATGCAAAAAAAATCTATTGCTTCAGTTGTCATTACTCAGTAAATTTTTACGTCCAGATCAGTTAGTTGTCAGATAGTTATTTAAATCTTTTCATTTTAACCATTTGTTATTTTCCCAAGAACTCAAGTACGTTTTCAAGACTTTTTTTTACCTTGATTTAACTTCTTAAATCTTAAGCACAGTACAGAATCAAACATCAAAACCAACTAATTGATTTTGCTATTGACATATTTACACTGTGAATGGCTGTTATTCCTGCATTGTAAAAAAGGCAGTTTCTCATTAAATCCTGGAGGTCATTTCTCTCATGAGAAGAATGAGGCGCTTGTTTCCCTATAGATCACCAGTCATCTCATCTGGAGTAAAGGATGAAAAGCATTTCTCTCAGAACAGAAAAGTGTTTTCTCCTGCAGTGGCACCCTTAAGATATTTGTGTTGTAGAAGCTGTTAGTCTTTATCCTTAGTTAGCCCTGAGATTATGTTCGGTGTTTGGAGTTTGGTTAAAGGAGGAACCTTAGTTATTTAGGCTTGTACTTTACCACAATCACAAATACAGGTTTGTGTTACAATATGAGACAGAAACGCTGATTGTTGTGATATTAAGCTATTAAAGATATAATTAAGCATGTCTGTTAAGCCATTTGTATTGCAAAGACTGTTGGAATGTCCACACACACCATACGCACCATATTCAAAGATGGCTGAAACAAACCCAGGTGCTGTGAAGTAGTTTTCAGGAAGGGGCCTTTTTTGGAAGAGCAGGCAGGGGATCTGTTTTGCCAGCATTACAGTGTAAACATTCCTTTCACCTCACCATGTCGCTCTCGCCATGACCCCAAAACACCCTTTTACCACATCCACACATGCCTGGAGAAGACCCTTATTTTACCACAACCCCCCAAACCTGGCTGTATAGTTACCCCCGCACTGCAGGGCCCTGATAGGCACATTAAAAGGTGGGGGCTGGGGTGCGAAGGGGTGGGGTGGTCGAGGGAGGGAAAGAAGGGAGGTTGAGGGGTCCCATTTAAATTCCTGCTTTGTTCCCATGTTCTCCACCAACCCCCTTTGGTATTCCCACTCCTTCTGTTTCTTTTCCTGAGGCTCCTTTTCCTAACCTGGTGAGATCAGAACAGAAACAGGCAGGTTGAGGAGGTTGAATGTATGGAGAAGTGAGGGGGGGGCTGCAGCCTCATTAAGGTTACTGCTTCCTGTTTGACTTCTGAAATCTAAACTCTGGTTCTTTGGTGTTCATTCTCAAAATTATGATGCTGTTTGACAAGACCACCTACATTAGTAGAGTTCCCAACACTGGCACATGACACTGATCCTGTGTGAGGGACCATTGATGCTGTTAAGACAATTATGTTGTGATCCCATTTGCCTAAAAACTAATTTAGCATCAAAGCTGCTTTAAAGTGTCAAATATACTGTTTGTTTACAAAGACGTTTTAAGGGTAAATATGCAGTAGAAGCTCTTGGTGAAATATTTTTTAAAGTATATTTTTTAAAAATATTTACACTTTCTAGGACATTCTAGCATTTTCTACACATTAATAGGAACATAAGTAAAAGAACATGAAACGTTGAAGTACAGAAACGTTTTAGCATAACAGTATTTAAGTTAATGCTACATTTGTATTTATTTATTTATAGTTTTTATCAACAGTAATTTCACTGCAGTGGAAATGCTTGTTTATGACATCACCACTTGTGGGTGGTATCTTAAACATACAGTTGTGTGATGACTGAAAATCTAAAACCTTGCCTGATTATTTAGCACTTCAGAGACTGTTGTACATTAAAGTTAACATTAAACACTGAAAACATTAACAAACTTGATTGTTTTGTTTGATTAAAATATTGTTTTGTCAAGTTTAACTAAGATAGTTTGCCATTTCTTAAAACTTATTACTGTGCATTAACAAAAATCCAAGCAGAAGTTTGTTTACCCAACTATTAGACACAGATGTTGTGGCGTAATAATTGTGGCAAAGTTCTGTTGATCTGCTTGGAAAACAACCAAAGAGAGGAATTTGTGTCTTACAGGCAAAATGATGTCTGTTTCTCAGATATCACATGCACAGCTGAGTTCAAGTATAACTTTTTGGCCAGCGTCATTTTAAACTCTGACAGGCTTGAGAAACTTGTTTCTCTAGAGCATAATGGGTTTGGCAGTCAAATGGCAGTCACAGTAGCAGGATAAATGGGCCAGTTTACAGTACATCAGTACCAATCCCTGACTGAATCACACCAATGTTCATGTTACAGTCGTTGTCGTCTATTTGTAAAAGTCATTGACACTTTAATTAATGACCTCATCATAAGTTATTTTTAAGCTTTTGCCTTCCTTATGAGAAAGCAGTGCAGGCTTTGAACTTGAGTCAGAAACTTTGCCCTGTCCTGTAGTTTCGAGCTAATTATGGGATGGAAGTAATTCTCAGAATTTTCCAGATATTCCATGTTCTCTCCACATGATGAAGCTCACGTGACTATAGGAATGAATTTGAGTCATGAAGGCACTTTTCTCTGGTCCATGAAGGAAAATAAAATAAAAGAGTGAGAGAAAAACGTGACATGAATATAGTGAGAGAAAAACAGAAAATAAAGATCTAAGCAAAAGCCTAATGCTGGAAAATTGTTGTGTGCATGTGATAAACTCTGTTCTTTAAATTGTTTTACACAGAAAATGCATAACTCTAAATGAGATTTACTTTCACATAAATGAGTTTAAATTAACATTCTGGATATTAAAAAGATTTTAGATTTGCTTTTAACACGCTTTATGTACCATTATTTGCTTCATACTACAAGAAAAAGATAATAAATAATTTATAACTCGGGAGACACAATTAAATTACATTGGTGTTCCTCTCATGCATCTTGCTTTGCTATATTTACAACTGAAAAGTTGGGTGTTGCAGTCGATAAACAACCAACAGAAAACAAGTCACACATTTGACTGCAGAATTTTCTTTATATCTAAAGTTTAAAC
>JBAJNP010011356.1:0-14912 GCA_036877545.1 Yasuhikotakia modesta
ACACACACACACAGTGAGTGAGGTCATTCAATAGACTTTCTTTGATTTAACATCAGGCTGATAACATTTTGTATCCCCCTAAATCTAACTCTCACGGTAACAGTAAAGCAAAAGTTGACTGATTTATGATTCTTTATTTAGGAAGGACCAGCACATGTCCTCACAAATTGGTTGCCATGATATCTCACAAGGTTAGTGAGGACATTTGGACCTCACAAATATAGCTAAACCTGCACATGCGCACACACACGCGCACGCGCACGCGCACACACACACACACACACAAACAAAAAACTGCATTTTTCACGAGCTGTTTTTAAATATTCTTAAATAAATTCAGCCATCTTCATCCAGCCCTTCACCTGCTCCTCCTCTCTTTATCTAGCTGTCCTAACAGTTTTCCTCTCGTTCCTCTCTCTATTCTCATCCTCTGTTCCGCTGGGCTGGTTCTTAATGCTGCGGTGATATTACAGACACGCAGGTTCCACACGTGTCATCCCACGAGAAATTAATGCTCTGATGATGAATGTCTAAGGTCATTTTCTTTGGGGTGAATTAAAATCTGTGCTCAACTGCAGGTGCATATAACTCTGAACTCATCTTACTGTGTATTTTTATTTATCTGACTTTATTTTGTTCTTTTACCACTATTAATTAATAGAGGGAATGTAAAGGTAAATACAGCCTCAGACGACATGCTTAGTGTAAACAGATTGTCTGATGTATACAACATAAAAACTGGAAAGCACTGGTTAATCTAAGCAGTTCTAAACTGATTGGCTGGTTTAAAGCATCATCTAGTGAAAGCACATTAGTTTCTCCCTCAATCAAAGCAGTTAATTGGTTGATGTTACTTATAAACATCAGACATTCATCTTTTCTTTCAAGACATCACCAGATCCGGCAACTTCCATTTTCACGGTTATTATTGCTATAATAATCTGAAGCAGAATAGTTATATAAGAGAGAGGTCTGACTGCACAGGTTTAGAGTGAGTCATGAGAGTTTTTCTAACCTGTGGCCTTTAACAGACCTGTGAGAAAGTGATACTTTCAGAAAAAGAGACTTAGAAAAAGAGATGGAGAGGTAAAGAGAGAGAGAGAGAGAGAGAGAGACAGAGAGAATGAGAGAGAGAGAATAAAAACAATGACTTCAGTGATAAGCCCACTTAAGACCAAGTACTTCAAACACCATGGCAACGGGAGTCAAAGGTTAATGAAAGGGCACTTTGGTGGAGGGGTGGAGACATGACAGAAGAATAAAAAAGCGGATTACGCAGATCTGATATCAAAGGGTCCCTGCGCTCACACGCTCTCCCTCTGGAATATCCTAGTCTGAGCTTGATCAAGCTATCTCAGTCGTCGCTGACAGCTTGTGGCTGTTACCTCAGTCAGACATCTCTGAGAAAACAGATTATAAACATACCGATGTCACAGTAATTATCCACACGGTTAAACTTGCGCCGCTGATGTAATATGTGTTGTTGTATGTAAAGCACATCCTATTTCACCTTTCGCCTTTGGTGTTTCTCAATCTTAATCTCCTGCCAAGATCTAGACTGCAGGAGTCAAGAGGTTACAGAGATCAGAGAGATGATTCATCATGCCTGGATCAGGAAAAACACACAGAGAGAGAGAAAGAGAGAAGGATGATGTTATCTTTGAGGACTCTTGAGGGGTTCCGATCAGTCGCCTTGTGTGTGTGCATGAATGTCACTGTTTACACTGAATGCAGGACATAAGTTTGTCATTGCGCCACAACTCTGTCAATAAATCACCTCTGAATCCCTGTTGTACTCAACTGAATATACGCTGAGACCTTGTGACAACATGCCCCAATGCTGACACATGGGGTAAGTTGTCACAGTAAAACTTACTGTTTGTAACTGTAAAAATTAATTATATTCATTAAGCTTTATATTATTCATATATACATACTGGTTTACGCAAGGCTACTACACAATTGCAAAAATAAAGCTTCCAACTTTTTTTTTGTTTTTGAAGCACAAAACTTACTAATTTCTTTTCATGACTTCAGACACCTTAAACTTCAGTCAGCAACTTAAGTCTTTAGAGTTTAAAGACTTGTGACAACTAGGCCCTTGTCTTTCTAAAACTGTTGTATAGATCAACGCATACACAATACATCAGAATTAATAAATAAAAGGAGCTGAGAGGTATTTTCTTTTAAAGCCCCTCTGCAGATCCTCCATTTTGAACGCCTACTTTGGTTTGGATGTTAAATTGCCTCTGCAAAATTAATGACCACTATTGCCCTATAACACTCCATTACCCCGAGTGGAGGCAGATGGGCAGCAGAAGAAGGGTATTGTGGGTAAAGCAGTCTTCCCGCTTAGTCTCTATTCTCCTCTCCATTGGTTCTGCAGATGTGTTATGAGGCTATTCACTCTCAGCTGAAAATCACTGAAGCTTTCTGCCTCCCTGCAGTCCAATCAGGAGATCTCTCTGCAGTAACCACCTACAATGATGTAACTCATGTAAAAAACCGTATGTTGTAATTTGAAGATGTTTTCTATAAAACAGTATACCAGCCTTTCAGAAATACTGGTCACCTAAACCTCATTAAAAATCAATTATTTGTACAATGTCATGAAAACGAACAAGATGCACAACAGGAAGGAAATGCTAAAGTCAGCTCTTGCTAGGCGAGGGACTGAGAGCTAGTTTACAGGAGAGCAATTACTGATATTTTTACTTATCTTTCGAAATTTTGTCATCAATTTCTGCAACAGAACAACAGAACAGAATGTTAATATGAACCAACTAATGCCACAGAACATGCCTGAAACATTTCAGTTTCATTTTGTTTACTTCTTATTTTTTTGCTGTTTTTTCATTTTAAAAGGCAGTGCATAGCCCCCAGAAACATGACTGAACTGTCAACAACTGCTAAAAACTGAAATTTGCAATTATTTGAAGTCCACCCTAAAATTTTACCTGTAAAATTGTAAAATTACCTGTAAAAAACGTTATTTAAGGATCTTCATCATTGAAAATGTTTCATCTTAACAAAAATGTTATCTTTATCTTGTCTAAGAAATAAATGGACATGAAAATAGATTGCACAGTAAAGATGACCCCATTGTTAACAGAAAGATGCATAACAAAACGGATACATTATAATAATGGTGTGTGACAACCAGCAGTCCTACAATCTGTGATAAAGGACCTGTTTAAGCTCTGTCACATTCAGACCACATGAGTGAACGCCAGAGTTCTCACAGCGTAACACCTGAGGATCCTTGCCAGCAGATAACCACAAAAATTCCACCCAATCCACTTTATTCTGTCTTTCCAAACCTGTCTCAAGTGTGGAGCAGACGTCAGCTCTCTAACAGAAAGCAGACATCACCCTACAATGGTAGTCCAAGACTGCAGTCTGGGCCACTGAGGAAAGGCAGATTACAGCTTATGGAAATGAGTGAAAGACTGTGGTTAAACTCTGACAGGGAAATTGTGCTGTCCATAGAGTTCTTATGAAGGAGAGCTGCACTGAGAGCAGGTGTAGGACTGCTTTAAATACGATTAGAAGATTCTTTAAACAAAGAGAGAAGAGAATGAAGAAGACAGGGGCAATTCTGAAAAGAAAGAGAGAGAGGCATCAGGCAGAGTGATACAGCACCCTCTCACTCTTTTAATTAACTTCAGGGGTGAAGGTGTGAAATTTAATAAAGGGAAATTAATCGATGCCAAAACCAGTGCGCTGGCACGAATAAATTAATTTCAATCAGAGGAAATGGTCTTGCATCATGTCCTGAGAATGTGTGTGTGTTCAGATCAGAGCTGGAGATGGAGAAAGATGGAGAAAGACCAAATGTATTCCAGTCCATTTCTGTGAGGTCGGGCTGGTATGGCAGGTTTAAATAATGTCCGTGTGGGACTTTAAGGCAGGTGTTACCGTCTTGTCCAAGCATCTGAAGAGACTCTGGAAGAAGATAAATGAAAGCATATGTGATGTTTGAATAAAGGCACAGCACTGTTTCAGGGCTTCTGTACTCTGAATGTCTCTCTTTTAAAGCCCAGTCCTGTTTCAGGGCAGATGAGGGGGCGGGAACAGCAAGACAGATTGATTGACAATCTGTTAACCCAATTAGCACATGTGCATAATTATGCTGTAAATTACTGCTCAATGAAAAGTATTCATTTAAATTCTGTCCCGAGTTAATCACTTGATAACTGATTATTATTCGGTCCATCATGCATATTTCATTGCCAGTTAGAGAGAGGGGTTTTCATGTATATTAAAAAAAGCAAAAAGCAGGAAGTTGGAAACCCAAGGGTGGGAACATGATGAAAACGTTTCCATGATAAAAGATTTTTTGTTAATGTATTATCTTTAAAAATGCGTATTAACTTACTGTAAAAGCTGGTATATGCTACTCATTATTATTGTCAAGTCATTTTACATATAGGTGAATGGCACTCGTATCATAGAATGACCCAGTTAACTAATACCATGGTTACTGAATAACCAGAACAGAGAGAATGCAGATGGCGTGTGATAGATACCGAAAAGTTTCCTTTGCGAGAATTTATGATAATTTGAAAGCAGCTCAGCCTGCCAAAAGTGAGAGAGCAGAAATCAATCAGTCGAAGGCGAGATCCTTTTTAAAGATCTTAATAAGATGTTAAAAAGAGCTCGCTGGAAAGCTCATTTATGCCTGCTTGGTCCTAGATGTTTTACTGTTATTGATTAGTTTGGCTTCTCTGTGCACTGAGCCACAACAAACAACAACAAATACCGTTGTCCAAAAAGTTACACACGTCCCAAATGCGCATGCGCACACACACACGCACACACACACGCACACACACACACTCGTCTACACAGATCATTCTCCTTGATTCATTAGAAGTCGTAGCAGGATCTCTCTCATTCATCTTCTCTCTGATGAGAACTCATCCTGATGGATTCAAGTCTAACTAAAACCCAAAGCTATGAATTAAAATCACTACATTATATGAAAGTTAATCGCCTTTTGGTAATTCACACTATCACGCTCTTATTCCAGCCCAGGTAGGTCTGAGTCTCTCAATATAGTTGTGACAAACAAATCACTGTGATTTCACATGCGATTTTCCTCAGATTTCATTTCATACAAATTGTGCAACAGTCTCAGGTGTTTCCTTTGTGTTTCTCACAGTGTGACATAGTAAAAGCAACACTGCCACTAATTAAGAAATATCAGTAATGTCATCGACTGACCTTGCTGTTTTTGGACGTGTGTGTGTGTGTGTGTGTGTGCAGATAAATGTACTGAACCTTATAGGAAGGTCATGGAGCTGTGTATTACAACAGCAATGCCATTTCTCTCTCTTTCTCTTTCTCACTCACACACACTCACACACACACACCAAATACTTAGTTTTCACTTTTTGACAAAACAAGAGCTAGAAGAGTTCAGTGTGTGAAGCTCACACTGAGAAGCTCACTGAGGTATTAAAATGCAGAAACATAAGGGTTTTGTAGGTCAAAAGACAGTTAGAATTGAATTCTGCACAAGTTGGTTAGTACATAATACAGGATATTTTAAAATAAGTATCATTTATAGTTAAAATAGCAATTTAAGTCTAGTTTGTACAGCATTTATACATATTTGCCTGGTTCACACACTTCTGTAAATTGATTTTGGGGAGCTGTTTATTTCTTACAGTGATCTACACATGCCATGACCCAAAACATAATTATCAACCAAAAATAACAACCACACTAATTGTAAACCTGTTACCAAGATATGCACCCTACGTGTATATGCATGTTACTGAGAGAGATGTGCTCTCCCTGCCCACTGTCTGATTGTGCAGATAGCTGTACCATCTCGTTTATAAGCTCCGGATGAGAAGACAGGAAACAGGGTCTGGCCAGGCGAGATATTCGCATTACAACTAGTCAACTCTCTCCCAGATCCGAACTCCCACATGCTCCAGCTATCACACTTCTGCCCTCAAAATCATTCTGAAAACTCTTGTGTGCTTCCTGGCTGGGTGACTGCATACTGGGAGAGCAAGAGGAAATTAGTTCTTTTTCCAAGACTCACAAGTAAACACATGAACATCCAGAGGTAATCTTTCGTGAACGGCTATCAGAGGAATGGTGAGGCTGTTGGAAGATGATTGTAGTGCTGTAGTAATTGTGTGTGGGTCAGATTTTACTTATATTGTTTTACTTATTTTATTATATTAACAAATGTTCCCACAAGGACAGTAAGGATAGTAAAACATGAAATTGCTGATGTTGTGGGTAACATACCCAGTCTCCATAAGGAAACTGGCTTATTAACACCCTTAATTAAAACATACATAATGTTTTAATTAAAATTTGTAAATGCTACAAAATTTTCTGTGAAAGTTTGGTTTAGGGTTGGGAATTGAACAAAAAACAAAACAAACCACTTCAAACCTTTAAAACCACAAGTGTGAAGATGCCACTGTGTTTCTCTATCGCTTCAGTCCTCCGAAACTGAACTGACGTTTACATGAGACACCTTCTGGAAACAGCAAAAAAAATCAGGGGCTACAAGGTCACGTTTCCATAGTAACGGGAGCATGAAGATGATGAGTATCCTCCTCTTCCTCCCCTCAAATGCCAAACCTGTCCATCCTCATTAACCTCTGAGCTCTCTCTCACTCTCTCTCACACTTATATAGGCGGAGAGAATCTCTCATGCCATGTCAGCACTAAAATATGTGCAGCCAACTTCTGTTGATCTCAGCTATAATGCCTCCTCATCCTCTGCATATAAACATACATTTAAAAAAGTCACCTGCCAATCAAAATAAGTGGTTTTCCGGGGAATCTGTGATGCCAGATTTGGAGACTCAGGGAGGAGAAAAAGTGAGGGTGGTGGAAATCCTTCATAACACAGAGGCAGTTGAACAAGCATGCTACAGCAGATAACCCGTCCCCCGGCTGAACCGCGTTCTGGATGGGCAGTTTAGATTGGGATTTTATTAATGGCACAAGCTCCTTTGCGCTTTAAAACCAAGCGTCCAGACTAATTTAAAGTCAGAATAACATGAGGATTATTTCTGCTCTTTGAGGCGTAACGTATTTTAAAATTGCTGGACTGTCTCAGGTGTTAAGATGGGCCGGTGATGGGCAGGTTTCTCTGAGGTATTAAGGTATCAATCCACTTAGTAACTTTAACTCAAAGGTGTGAAGTACTTGAGTAATTGCTCTTTTATTAAAATGTGAATGTTTTGGGAAATAATAGAAATGAATACCTGCATGTTTACTTAATTATTTTTCCAAGGGAAAAAAAAAAGAATGATACACGTATGTAAAATCATCTGATTTAAATGAAGAAAGTCAATTACAAGTCAATCATTTTCTTTTTAAATTTTTAAAGCAATTAAAAAATAAATGCCCACAATACATAAAAAAGACTGTGGTCACTAAATGTTTGCTTATTATATAAGCAATACCCAAAATGGGACCTCTGCATTTAACCCATCACTGGTGAGGCGTGAACACACACACACACAAACACAAACACACACACACACACACACACACACAGAGCAGTGAGCAGCCATCACTGCAGCACCCGGGGAGCAATCAGGGGTTAGGTGTCTTGCTCAAGGACACTTCAGTTGCTGCCTGCCAGCGCTGATATCAAACCAGAAACCTACTGATTACAAGCCCCACTTACTCATCAGTACCTCAACTGCCCCCCAACATTAAAAAGCTGTTTAAAATTAGTTGTACATGTAACACTATGGAATCAGAAGTCAGTCTGACAGCAGTTGCTTTAGGATGTATCTTCATACAAAAACGCTACCTGTGAAGTTATTGACTGACTGGACAGTGGTAGCCGCCTTAGCCGCCTTACAAAACAGTATGAGAATGACATACCTGCTGTTAAAAAAAGAAGCACTACAAGAAGCACACAAATAATCTAAAGAGCAAGAGAATTACAAAAAAAAGCAAGAAAATTACAAGGGGACACAAATACAAACAGGTATGCTGCAAATTCATTTATGATGGCAATTAAAGGTGTCATTTAAGTTTAGGGAAAGTCTAAACATGTCAGAACTATGCGCTAATAAAGATTCAGTACAAAATACAGCCTATATCTTCATAACACACCTCTCGCTCACATAGCACCTTCTAGATTACCCAGCATCCATTGCAGCACACAACTCCATATTGCCTCACATCCAGCAGCCACCAAACATCACCCTGCAGTGCTCACTGATTAGAGTGCTTGTTCTTTGCTGCTGTTTCACACTAATAATAGACTAGTCTTGAAAAATTTATAAGGCTGCCTCTCCTACTTTCTCTCTTACACACACACACAAACACTCAGACACACACTATTGTTGTCTGCGCTTCAGTGGGGCATGAAATAAGTGACTAAGCACTGACCCATGCGATTATAGGAGAGAGAGAGAGGTTGAGGGGGTATCCTATTTTTAAAATGATTGATTTGGACGGGCCCATTTTTCTTTCACAGAGATTAATTTGCCTCCAGGTTCTACCGCTGCAGGCCACTGAAGTTACAAAACACAGCATAACAGTGGGTAGGGGGTTAATGCACATGGTGTCTGAGTATTTCAGTCACAGTCATGGAACAAGGGCAGAACCGTTTATAGTTCCCATGAAGTCAAAATAAAGAGTTCTGTGGCATTTTTAGTCCATTTCCATTAGCTTGGAGGCTACCCCCTAGATTTAAACACTATATTTAAAATTTACACTTCATTCTCTTTCTGGAAAAACTGATGACTCATCCTGCACTATACGTTTTTGTCCAATCAAATGCTCTTCTAGGAACTGTATAAGATGTAATGTTTCTTAAAACCCAGATAATAATGGGTTTATTCTGGTCACCCCCCTGCTCCACTGACCCTTTGACAAAGCAAATACATTGTCGACATGATGGATAAACACATTTTGAAAAAAAGAATATCTGGAGAAGTCTCACAACAGATTTTGTTTTCTATTTCAACATAATACAGAGTCAAATCAATCTGCAGAAATTTGCAGCCAGCCAAAATAAGCCTTTAAAGAGCTTTGTGTGTAATCAGCACAAGAAGGGATTCAAGCCTCCCAAAGCGGAGAAAGCAGGAAAGAGGGAATAAGAGAACGAAAACAGGAAATCCCTGCTGGATTTTCATCTAGAACAGATGTATTTATGTGCATCTTTAGCTGGGTGTAAAAATTGTGTAAAATGAAATGATATGATTGCGTTGACACTCTCTCTTACCACAGTTTAGAACACTGCTGTAAAGTTTGTGGATTTTCTGTGGTTGATACATTGTTTTGGCACAGCATTTTGAAATAAACAAAATAATTGGCCCATAACATGACAGAACAGCACTAACAGAATTTGCAATATGCTGCATTTTAAGTTGGTCATAACAAAGTTTTGAATGTTGAGCTGGTTAGATTTCTACTGAGAAAACAAAAACAGAGCAGACTGTGAACACAAATTTAATTCAAATATCTTTTTGGTTATAACTTCATATTAACTCACAAAATTTAGACTTTCTGTACAACAGCATTTGTATATAAGGAATAATTTATCACCTACCATTAAGAACGTTTCAGATTTAAATGTAGAAACAAAATACAGGTTCCATTTTCATCTTTATAGATTGCCAAGTATTTAAAGCAACCACAATATGATGACTATTAGTGTATCATCTTATTTTGCCTATTTTCTGTCATGGCTCAATTCTTTTTGTTGTGTGTTAATATATAGTTCAAACCTGTTAATTTTGGCATTATAATTTGTATATACAGATAATATAGCCTTTTATCTGTTGAATAGTAACATAATCGTGCAGTGAGACATGATGTAGCGCAAATTCGAGTGCATTATTAATTCTAATCATGCATTTAAAGGCTCTTTAATCAGGACTTGATTTTGACTGAATAAAACTTGTATAATAACGTGACCTTGAAAAGCTATTTAACAAAACATGACCAACTCTGACCTATTCACTATTCACCTGTCATTTGCCCATATTGAACAAACAGCACAAGACAATGGAAAACGCAGGATTAATTATACTCAAAAACTACTAACAAACAAGAATTACAGACAAACAATGTGGAACATGATTTCAACAACTATGAACTATAACGTTAGCATCTCTGACTCCGCTGAGGCTGTTTCCTGCATTCAGTCTGTGCACCGCTGCATCCCTGATGCTGCTCACAAATATCAAGGGAAACCTTTAAGTTTCTCATCTTATAACGCAGATAAATTGTGGCCGATTCTATAATGCAGCTGGTGACAATTTTATTACCCAGGATTCAGCACACATGCCCCATAATTCAAAGCATGACAGTGACTTTTGTCTGAGGCTTATTAAAGACCATATTTCAGTCAGATCATAAACAGCACAATCACCTTTATTGGTGCTTTTAGGGGGTGGGCGACGTCCGACAGCTATGACTCACTGGCCGATTGGCTGGACATATGGTATGTAAATCAGCATAGATGATCTCAAATAAAACTGTCCCACAAGGTTCTAGCACAAAAAAGAACTAGTTCTTATAATTGATAGTGCCGGTTTCATGCAACAGCTTTGAAGAATAATAATATTACTAGAACCGCTTGTAAAAAGACTTTTTTGAAATATAAATCAATGCATGAATCAGTTTTAAATTACTTTAACAGATTCTTCTGTCGGTCAGTGGTAATCCAAAGACTAGACAGAATTACATGAAGCACATCTTAATAAAATTGAGGCAAATAATGAATCGACGATCAAATAAAACACTGAGATAGACTGACAGAACAGTGACTTTACTGTAGTCTTGTTTCGCTTTTGTGATTTGATTAATCATTAGAATGAGATTCACTGCAGAACTGAAATTCCATAAATATACCGAGTCATATTATGCCAGTTTTGAAAAGCTTATAGATTTTCATGCACACCACTAAGAAGCTATGTTAATGGGATTCACTGATGCAACAATTGTTTCATTCTAAGATAATAATATTTACTATTCATTTCAAATTAATTAGTTTTAAACCAACAAATTTTGCCAATGTATGAGTCTGGTAAACTGTCAGGATCAATCAAATGTCACTAGAGGTTAAAGACATTTTACTTTGCAAGAACATCAAAAGTTTCGCCCTCACAAGAATAGCCAAACCTGTACGTACACACACACATGCACACACAGTAAGTTCTTCAAAAAGAAGAACTTTAAAGCTCTGTATCAATCCTTTAATTGAAGAAAATATTTTATAAAAAAAAAACACTGAAATTTTCCCCAGTCAGTATATAAACATAAATATTCAGTATCATCAGGTATTCCACCAAAGTACTGAATAAAACACTGACAGTGTTTAATTTTTCAAGAACTTGTCAGAAGGCTTTGAAGAGCTGGCATGATGGAGAGTCTGTTTATTTTCTGGTTCACTCTTAATTTCACCAAACATCATCTGTCATGTGACTTGATCGCTCTCCTGCCTTGTGATTTTTATTCGTGGCCCGTTTTGAAATATGACTTGTGACATGAACAGAAAAGTCAAGTTGTTTGCTGATTAAAAATGAATGAGAAGTGAGATCTAGATATCTTTATTAATCTCATAAATTAGTCAGCGTGACGGTAATTAAACCACCTCAGCTTCTCATTTATAATCATTAACTGCTGAGCAGGCGCAAAGATTTATGGGTAGGATTATATGACTGCGCCACGCGCGTTTCTGACAGGGTGATTTATAATTGCAATTGTTTGTTTTTTCCTTCATCTTATGGATATTAACTAATGTAACATTACATAAAACGCAGACACACAGAAGACGTGAAACATTAAAGGCAGAGAGAGAGAGAACATGTGGTTGGGAGACTCTACAGTAATGTGTCTGTCTGTGTGTGTTAGCATGAGTGAGTTTCTGCAATCCGAAAGATTACAGCTGCCTGACAGTAATGTTCTCTCTAAGGGAGAGTCGCAGACCTCCCATTTGTTTCTGTCGTCTCATCTGTTTTTCTCTGTCATTTTTACCCTTTACATTTATGTTTGGCTGGTGTAACTGAAAAGTGGGCGTGTCTATACATGCAGAGTCTGAGTTCTCAGGAATGCTGGGATACCTCATCTATTTATTTTTCCTCAGAACAGTTTATTAATGCATCTCAACAAGTAACTCGATTACTGCAGGTTAAAAATCACCCATTCACATTAACTTTGGCCTGTCTAATCAAGCTCTGAAGATTCTCTTAAAATGAACAAAACAATAGTCTGCCCACCGTCATGTCATTCCAAATAATTATTGTTTCTGTCAATTTACAATTTGGCTATGTGAAATAAAAATGACAAATATTTTGTCCTCTTTCTTGCTAACTTTTCCCACTCAATAACATGTCATGTACGTTTATATGTTAATGAGTTTGTATGTTAAAAATCATTTTCTTGGTCACGTTTTTGGCATCAAGTGAGACTATCTGGTCCGTCCGAGTAGTTAGAACCAAACTCTCTTTATGTGTGGGTTACATTTAAATCTTTATTGATTTTCTCTGAACTGGACTCTGTCATCATAAGAAGTACAGATATCTGAATGTTTGTTACAGTTAGAAATAGTTGCCATTTTCCCCTTGTTATTTTTATTCTCTCTCACCCTTACTCCCTCTCTTTATTCGTTATAATCTTTGTTCTGCCTTTCTCTGCAGTGTGGGCTGAGATAATGAACACATTGTAATATAGGGACCCGTCTGCATCTGCTTTGTGCGATTGCGTTCTGTTTGCTCCTTTCTGATCATAATGGAGGAAACAGTCACACAGGTGTGTGTTTAATTCTATTGCTGTAGTAACAGCTGGGAGAGCGGAAGTGCAGAGATTCTAAAATAACTCAGACTCTGTACATTTTGTACAATCACCTCAACAGTAAAAGGATGAACAAATGTCTGCTTTTCTAGAATTGCATATACATTAAATCTTTTTTTACAGAGTCGTGGGTTGCCATTGTCAAGTACCCTTTAAAAACAAACTAAAATGTGTTCCTTAAAACCTTTGGTTATACTTTTGCATAACTCAACAGATACTGTGGGCAGAAAGTCTCTCAAATTCAGGCAGCTTAAGAAACTAAGAGTCTATTTTGTGTCATTTACAAAAACTGACAAAACTTACGCTTCATTTCTGCCTTTACTTTCACACCCTCGATTCAAACCTGCAGGACTTATCTTCTTCTGTTGAACACAAAAGGAGAATTTAATTAAAATTCATATAGGTGAATCCAACATAGTTCAGTACAATGGCAGTACATTCTGACTCACTGTAACATTTAATAGCGCATTAAAGAATGTCAAAAATAAAGAGTGCGGCTTGCTGATTTTTACATACCACATACTGTGATCTACATACTGGATTAAAAAAATACATGTATTTTATTTCCTTTTGTGTTCAGTAGAAGAAAGAAAATGATACAGGTTTTGAACAACATAAGTGTAAATTAATCCTTAAAAGGTAATTAAATGTGTGATGAAATGAATTACTACTAAATAAATAAATAAAAAAAGCACAAGATTAGTTGCTTGTACTAATCTCCTTGCAGTCCTATTTTTAAGCATAAATATTTAGATTTTTATCCAAGTCATAACTGCAGTTTATTAGGTTTAACAGAGCAAAATTACAGTACAGTATATTCTTTCCAAGTACCCCCTGAAATAACACCTTAATGGGTAAAAAGAGACAGACAGAAAGAGAGAGAGAGTGAGAGAGAGAGGGACAGAGAGAGAGAGACACTCAAGGACACCCGGTGCTGAATTTCTATTACACATGGCCGTCACATTCAGACCCTTTAAGACATCATGAATTGAACGTTTAAACAGGAAATCCTCACTTGTTTAAAACATTGGGAACGCTGCGTGTGTCTGTGTGTGTGTGTTGATGTCCATAATTTAAACAATATATTCAGTACTGAAAATAAGGCCTGAAGCATCTTCTGTATTGTGTGTGTGTGTGTGTCTCCTGACCTTGCCTCTGGCTAAAGTTAATGATCATCAGCTGCATATTGCATCATCAATATGAAGCCTTTCATACTGATTGAAACTGGTGCTATGAATCATGGGTAATGAAACGGAATGATCTATTGGACTGACGGCCAAGAACAGGACATAAGGTGAAGAATCCTATGAATTATGTCTTAGATAAATGAGGTCCCTAGACACCATTAAACAGCAGTAATTAATAACAACCAACATGTGATGTTTTCAATATAACCACCTGCAGGATAATTTAACTCAGCACTTGAGCTGGTATAGTGTGGAGTCATACATATTTATACCAAACCATTATCATTCGTTTTAATGCAATAAAGTCAAGCAAATTTAAAATGATGTTAGATGTTTTATTGTTTTCGTTGTGTTGATAAGATGTAAAAGGCTGATTTACATCTTACACACCGTTATAAACAAACGTCCAAATTTTGTTTCTGCGCACATGATGTGTGTGTGTTTATGTATTGAATCCAGTACTTTAATAAAATATTTATATTTTTATTTGCATTTATCTTTATTTATGCAGCTGTCATGGTTTCAATAATACACCATTCAGAATGAAACAAAGAGAGCTGTAAATTTATCAAGTTGACAGATGAACAAAGAGCGCACACACTCGCAAGCTTTGATTTATTTTCTCGGTGCTTTTCCTGCAATTAGAACTTAAAAGTGATTGTCTGTACAGCCTCATAAATCTCTCCTCACAAATGTAAACAACCAGCATGCATGTCTCTCAAGCTATAATTAGTAGATGTCTTTTTTTTTACTTTTAACCCTTAGACTACTGAAGTTAAACTAGATTTAAAGAATTAGCACCCAGAGAAACTGTCAATCAAATCCCTCAAAGAATGTATATGTATATATATGTGAGAGAGAAAGTGAGAGAGAATAACAGAAGGTCTGAGATAAAGCAACACTTTACAACAATCTGGTATAGTT
>JBAJNP010011357.1:0-14912 GCA_036877545.1 Yasuhikotakia modesta
ATTAAACATTTTATAACACTCTTATTAAACATTTTATAACACTCTTAGTTGAACATATTTAAAATGAAGAAGATAAAACTATTATACAGCTACGACAGCCACTTTAAATACATCAGACAGACTAATAACATGTTATAACACAACAAGACTTTGTCAAACTCGAGAATAAATGATTAAAACGGAAAATAAAATAAGAACAAAAGCAGTATTTACCCCATGTTTCTCTCCGCAGGAATAACATTATTGTTGTTTAAAGTTATTATTGAATGAACTACTTACCGAGCAGCTGAATTTTTCGCTGCAGCTCAGAGATCTGCTCATGAATGGGGGGTTTGATCCCCTCTGACACAAACGTACTCGGCATTTTTATCAAGGTTTATTATTTTTGGGTTTATGACGAACTTCTGTCGACGACCACCGCGTTTCACGCGTCTCTTTACTCGTTGCCTAGCAACTGAACCACGTTGTCTTTTACTCATGAATATTAATGCCTGTGATGACGCAATGCGTAACGTCATTAATATGCAAGAGCCCAGGTTACCGCGTGACGTATAAGAGCAACAAACAAAAACAGAAGAAACTTAATTTATTGACAAACACAAAGAAACATTTTATTGTGATGTAAATAAATGCGGTTTAAACGTCTATAAAACTTTGTTGCGATATCACAGTTTCAGACAAACGGTATCACGAGGATAATGAAATATTTTGGGTTATTAAAGAGCAACACTTAACTCCTACAAAATAAACAAATAATACTTATACAAACTGAGCCTTATATATACAAACTACATCACAAAATTGAAATATAATACTTTTGGCCTTAGTTAGATGGCATCATCCATTATAATGTTAACATGTGTCACTGATGTCTGGACCAGCGCAAACAAACTCCAGCCCTGTCCCTGATTTCTTTACTCTGCTGATTTGACCCCTTCATTGGATTTCTTCAGGATGGACAGCAGACTCTCCGGCATGAAATACGGCCGTTCTGCCGTGCCATCATTGCGCTCCAGATCCTCCACTGTTGAGAAACAACAACATCTCTAACAACATCTCAGCTGCAATATGAAACAAGCTATGACTATGTATCAACGTTCTCAAGAAAAGCAGCAAAACGGATGAGAACAAAGAAGAAGAGATTTATTAAAGCGCAGAAGATCACATTAACAACATGCAGAGGCTGGGTAAATAGAAGCACAGAGGTAGAAAAGAGGCAACAAATAGCCACAAATATCAGGCATTAAAAAGATTAAAATCTATCGATACAATAACCAGCAACAGCAGACCAAATATAACAGCAACACATTTCTGATCAGCACTGTTGGTGACACTTGTTTCTTTTTTACTTTTCAACATAATCACATTAGATAATTGTCACGTTTTCAGATAAAATTGCACAAGTTCTTACAAAATGGTGTTGTTTGGTCTTGGCTGGTATCACTGTAAACAGGGCGTTTTGTTTCGTGGTTGCTGTAAACTGAGATCTTTTTGCATTCTTCAGTATTATTAAGACATTGATTAGTAAGGATAATTAGGCACAAGTAGATCACCTACACTTTTACACGTCCTTACAGTCAAACTTTCTACATTAAACACTAACACGATTACATTCTACAAGTACTATGTAGGCATATCTAATGGGGTTTAGGTCCACATAACCAATTTTTCTCCATTCCAGTAGCTCAGACTTTGAGTTTGATTCTGCCTATCTGAGTGTCATGCCTTCCATTACGATAAGTGTTTATTTATTTATTAAGAGACAGGTTATAAAACTGATTATTGAGTAAACATTGTGACTCAAATGAAGAGAGGTTCTTTCCTGTGTATTCTAATGGCTCACAAAGGCCACCAAAGTGCACCAGTTCTCAAAGTACTCAAATCAGCGCCACCTTCACCAAACATCCCTGAACTTCCTGTTCAGCTATTCCTGAGGGGTAAGCAGAGTCTCACTCTCCTGAGGTCCGTTTTCTTGAGGTTTCGGTTCCTCTGGTTCTTCTTCTTGTAGGTTCTCTGCCTGTGGTGCTTCTGCCTGTGGTTGGGCCTCCTGTTCCTCCTTGTCTTCAGCGTCCACCTCCTGAGGTCCGTTTTGTTGCGAAGCGTCTTGTGGAGGTTCGGGCTCTTGTGTCGTTGCTGGTTCTTCAGGTTTCTCCTCTGCAGCTGCAGGTGTCTCTGGAGGTTGTGTTTCTTGGGGAGGTTCTTCAGTGTGGGTCTCCTGATTGAGTGGCGTCTCCTCTTCTTGCTCCTGCTTCAGAATGCCCTGCTGTTTGAGCTGGACTTCTCCGTTCTCTTGCAGCGGGACTTCCTCCTCTGCTTGTACCTGCACGACAGGCGTTTCGGCGTGGTCCAGTTCCTCTGGGCTCGGTTCTATAGATAAGATCTTATGCAGCTCAGGCGACATGAAAAACGGCTTGTCGGAGGAACCATCATTTCTCTCCAGGTCTTCACCTTGAGTTCATGTTTGTGATTGTTATTGGTTTAATTGTTAGTGTTTTGAGAGCATGTAGCAGGAGGCAGAGCAACGACATGATTGGTTGAAATCATGCAGAAAAGAGAGAAAGAAGGACAAACGGTTAGATGCAGAGAAAGCCAAAAGCCCCTGTGAGCAACTGTGCAGATTTCAACCAACATTAACAATCAGGAAATACAAATTCTGCTCGTTTTCTTTACTGAGAAACGTAAAACAACAACATTACCAATGATGTTTGCAATGTTGTAATTTTAGTTTTTTAAAAGAAAATGAGCAGGAACAATATTTCTGTAAACAGAAACACCGAAAGTGTCAGATGGCTGTTGCTGCATTAGAGGAAAGATCATGTTAAAAGACAGAAAGAGTTTGAGCCACAGAATAATATATCTGACAGCAGTAAATAATTATTTATTCAATAAAAATTTAATACATTTCTGCTGATAATTATAAACCTGTTCTGTTATGCAGCAAAAACATTGGCAACCGTTTAGCTTTGTTTTTTAAGTATCTTGTGGAATAAATAAAGTTTCTTCAAACTTACAAAAGCAGAGGAAGAGTGTGTCCACACACATGGCATAAACGCTGAAGAAACCGTGAGCGATCAGATAGGAGCCGAACACCACAGTCTGCAAATGAGGGGAAACGTCATTTTAACAGAGTCTTCACATAAAAAACTAGTTCTGTAGGACTAACTCAGTTCACTCACCAGTATTGGCACCCAGTAATAGTTAAGAGATGGTGCAACTTCCTCCACCAGTTTAATCTTTCCCGAGAAAAAGAAGAAAGAACAGATTCCTGAAAAGAAGAAGAAACAGCAGCTGGTAAACACACAGATGGTTTGGTGTTTGAGATCTTAGTTCCACAGACACCTGGATTCATGAAACATCTGTATCAGTCTGTCACCAAATCACTCACCCACAATTCCCACGATGAGAAGTTTGCCCAAAAACAACAGGAAGTCAGTCACCTTGTCCAGAACGGCCACACTGTGGTGGAGAAAACGTTGTTATTAAACACTGAGGTGTTCTGTATGTTCACACTATACAGAAGTGTCTGAGGTTGAGATCCAGTCACACGTACCGGACGATGTTTCTCATAAGCAGGAAAAACGCGTCTTTGGCAGATGTGCAGAAGTTTTTACCGTATATCGCCACCTGAACAGACAGGGAACATGATTAGGGTTGAGCTCTGAGTTTGGGATGTTTGGAGCATCTATAATTGTCAGAAGGTTGATGAATGACCATGATATAAGCGTTCCTGTTCAGGAATTTAATGAACTTCTCCAGACACCAGAAGCAGCATTTTAAACAGCTTAGCAGGAATTTGGCAAATCTGTTCTGAGCGCCTGAGGAGAGTCAAACACACAATCATAACAATCACATGTTTAATACAATATTAACAGTAACAAATGTACAAATCATGTGTCTTCACTTTCCCCACTTCATTTATCCATTCTGTTCTTTTAAAAAGTTGGACTGCACTTGACTTAAAAAGATCAGATGAGTGATTAAAAATTCTTATTCAAATAGACAATTTGTCATCTTTTCCTCAGTTTCTCATTTCATTCCTGCATAGAGGAAAGAAAATTATGGTTTTCAGACACATCCAGTGAGTGATGCTTCACTCATAACCGGAATAGTGTGGGAAAAATGAAGCGGTTGGAAAAGCTGTGAGGAAAAGCTTGGTTGGTTGGAAAAGCTTGTGAAAGGAACACATATGAAACATCAGACAGAAGGTGAAGCTCAACACTGGAGCAGTAAAACCTTTCAGCTTCTGATCCAGATACTCCAGTACGACCCTGATGACCTGAACGATAGAGAGAATGAGCGATCCGAACGCCAGAGACCCGGTGTGATACCTGAGGAACACGAGCAACCATATCGTCAAACTATTCAAAGAAAGAACAACTCTAACTACCAGGAACCTGTTACTGTTCTCACACACCTGAGAGCCCGGCCCAGAGAATTAAACACCGGGAATGCTGGGATATCGTCCGGCTTCTTAAAGGCCCAGTAATAAGATGCAAACGCCCCGGCCAGAGTGACCTGCCCCAGCGCCGTCACAAAGTTTGCACACCAGAAGAAAAGGAACAAATTATAGAACTGGAACAAAATCAGGTACTTGTGGTACAACGTCTCGCCTCCATAAAAGGCAAACAGACACTCGGCATCCGGACACTCAGTGGTGATGTTTGAGCTGTTGAAGGTCTGTGGAGAAAAACAATGAAGACGATCAAGTTTTGCTCTAAATATAACAAGTAGGACATACACAGATGCATAAACCGAATCAGGCCACATTACCGAACGTATTAAGTCAAGGTAATGAAAATCAGTCAATAAACGGGTGACATGACAGAATAATTGACTGACCTCAGGGCTGCAGGTTTCTCTGGAATAAGAACATTCTGTAGTATTGAACACCTTGTACACAGGTTCATTAGAAGTGGATAAGAACCTAGACTTCTGTTAAGGAATCGCATTTATGTGGAAACTGTATTGATTCTAATCTTTATATTTCCCAACATCTTCTACTAAAGAGTTGAAGTGAACGATGGAGCAGATGTCTACCACACCTCAGAGAAACATTAACTACAGATTAAAACAAACACAAATCAGAAGATAAATCACACGTCTGTTTGTTTCACAGGTCAGTGTTTTCAGTGGGATACACAGCAGTGATCGCCCAGTACGCGATGACCAGAGACAGCAGGGCAAACGTCAGCAGGGGGTAGAACAGAGATGACATCACATGACCGATGGCTCTGAGAAACAGATGAGAGAACATGAGACGAATGACAGGAAAAAGCTGGAATGACTGAATTTTCTGGACAGGAGGGAACTGGACGGACCTGCTGGCCTCCTTGATAAGAGCAATAGCGATCAACAGCCTCTTCCTGAGGAAGATGAGGAGCAGAATAATCACCACCTCCACTATACACAGAATAATCACTGCAGGAGAAATCACAGCATTTTAATGTTATGACTTGGAATAAAAATGAATTGACTATATTCAAATGATTCACTTTTTCTTAAATGCTACAATGTACTTTTGATTTAATTATTATATATATATTTTTATATTTTATACTCACACACACAACTGTATATTCTGTTAGCCTTTGTTTTGAACAATTATAAATTCTAATAGTGTTGTGTGTAGCGTGTGGGTGAGTGTATATGTGTTAAAATCAAACTGTCACAGAAACTTTAAACTTTAGTGTTTAATCACTCACTGAAGGCGAGCCACGTCTGTCGAATCTGTAGGTACACAGAGAAGTCCGTCTGCAGCCCCAAATCTCTGATGGTGACGTCAGAACCTGCCTGTCCCTTCAGACTCGCGTACTGCATGTAACAGTGGAAAATACCTGCAAGAAAATATTAATAACTATCACAAAACCTGTCACTGATTTTCCTTTAAAGAAAATCAAATATTTTTAAGTTTCTCTGCATTGTGATATCACATGACTCATGAGCTCGTACCGTATCCGATCACCAGGATCACCATGACGATCATCACCCACACCATCACTCCTGCCAGACAGCGCAGCAGCAGAATGAAGATCAGACTGACCAGCATGGCGATCACCAGCGCCCTGGAAACAACCACATGTGATTATCTCTACAGTTACAGACATCACTGAACATTACACACAGGTAACAGTAACTGTATGATACACGTACAGAAGAATCCAGTGCCAGGACTGAGTGTAATCCTCAAATATCCTCATGGCTACAGCTCTCGCCTCTACAACCACGTTTGACTTCCTGTAAAAGATGATAAATGATAATCATGAATAACAAACAGTTCTGAATAAGATTAAAGTACATAACCAGAATTTCTGTGATTTGAATGAATCAGTTACATAGAATGAATAAATTACATAGAAAGGACGGGTGTTTTATTAAAGAATGACAATGACTATCCTAATAAACTCTGTCACACTCAAACATCACAAACAGACACATAATATCACCAACTTTGAGGCGTCAAGCAGTTCTGTGGCGTTTATATTCTCTCCCCGATCATCTGTGAATGTGGTTTTATTGGCGATCACAACCACACCTCCCTTCAAAGTCTCCAGAGCCGGCAAACACCTGCGTGTGACTGAGATAGAGATCAGAGCTGCTGAATTATATGCGCTTCACAGCACTAAACTTAACAAAGATTCAACAACTTACAAGCCTTGCTAGGTGTGATTATTGAGGGACACAAGCCATCCTTCAGGATTTGTGGAGCATTCTGGGAAAAAACAAGTAAAAAAAATCAGCTGTTGTAATAAATATTTCTGATTATTCACTGAATTAAATACTTGAAATGTTCTTTTTGTATGAAAGCTATGGATGCAAATCAAATGATAAGATTAACATTGTAAATTGAGTGGAGAAACGGCTCCTTCACATTATGTAACACTTGAGCTGAAACAAATGATTCATACATTATATATCTGTTCCAAAACCATGTGACCTGCCTCACTGCCTGCTGTACAGGCTAGAGCAATGACATCAATCTGCAATACCATTTTATAACAGCATATTAATAATATAAATGATGTAGCTCAGCGGATGCACACATACACTGTAACGCTAAAAAACTGAATATTGTTCATTTAATTATTTAAAGTCATTTTTAATTAAAAATGAATTGGAGGTAAAGTTATATTGTACTATATATTGATTATCGTTTCTCCCCATCCAACATTTTAAATGTAATTTTTTTGGATGCTGCGGTGCCAATAGCCAATACATATACCGCTTTTGTTACGTTGCTTGGCAACAATGAACAGTCTGTACCATGTCAACACTGGAGACAAGCTGCACATCGAAACACATGGAAAGTAAATTAGACAGTTAGTTAGTTATTGTTTTTTCTATTGAAATATATTTCCTCTGTCAGCCAGTGTGAAGCGTTTTAGTTGCAGTTCAGAACTCACCATGTTGGTGATGTCGACCCCCTCCTTACAGAACTGCCTGTAATATTCCCTGTCATCTGCGCTCCGTACGGCATTCACTAAAGTCATGAATTTAGTGGGACATTTCTCCACACAGATCTGCCACAACAAACAGGAGAACACAAACGCTTGAGACGCTGCGACTGTGACAGACAAACATCACAGTCTGTCACACAAACACAGTTAAATGAAACTGTGCTGTTGTTTTAACAGCTGCAGACCTGTGTGGTGGGACACTGAAACTCCAGCAGCACCAGAGGACTCGCGCACTTCATAATGTTGAAGTAAAACAGCAACGGCTTCTTCCTGATTATTCACACATTACATAACGTCACCAGAGCAACAGTCACTGCTTCAGTAATATTTCATCAAATAAAGAGCACAGTATGGCATGACATGTCATCGGTTGGAAATTGAAGGGAATTTTTAATTGGTGGAAAGGTCTCAATCTGACTTACTCAAGGGGGGTCCCAGCCTGCCCACAAAACTGCCCCTTACTGTCTGTGGGGTAAATCACTTTGCGGGGGTCACCCTGAGACCACGCTGTGAAGAGTGTGAAAGGTGAGAGTGTTATGAATGACTCTGAATTCTGCATGGAAATGTAAAAAATAAAGAATGAAATTTACCCAGAATTCCAACTGCAAAATATCCCAGCAAGGCGAGGATAAATAGGATACAACAGAGAATGTCTGTGCAGCCCCTGGTAACAAGAAAAACACATTTAGCGCTAGAAAGATTATGTGAAGGTTGCAGATAACAAAACACACAGCATCATAAAAAAGAAATGTTTATTACATTTGAATAGGATTTATAATATGAGTTAGTATTATAATAAAGGTTGTCTCACCTGTTATAAATTGGACCTTTAAATGTGGCATCGAATTTCCTGGCTTCACCTGTAAAGACAATAAAGAAATATAAATCTCCAGATGAAACTGTAATTTGTGTACATCAAATACCAGCAAACGAATGTAATATTAGTAATATTGTTTATTTATTGTGTGTGTGTGCTGGTACGTGTCTCTTCCATGTTTATCTCATGAAGGTGCTCGTTCCTAATTCAGGTTAAATGTAATACATTATATTATATATTATAGAAACATCATGATATTCAAAGTTTTTCAGGTGCATTAGTTCTGTGCAGGCTGGCATCATTTAAATCAAGCGGCAGGTTTTGTAGGGCATGTTTAACAGTCCCGCTTTTATTAAGTGCTGAAGCTGATCAATAAATCGTACATGTTTAAAAACAGATTCTTCCTCACTGCCTAGAGTCAACTGCTTCTGCTCATTTTATAAGTAAATGAGTGTGTGGGAACACTGTGTGTTCTGAGCTCATGTACTGCAGGCCATCTGAGTAAAAGCTTCTGATCAAAGTCACTATCATGCAATATTACAAAGAAGCTAAAAATCTGTTAAAGAACTGGAATCTGGCCATAAAAACCAATTCAAGAACAACAAAATTATATCTTGGTGGAAAAGCTATTTAGCCACATTCTTTTACTAACGTTATACGCAGAGAAGTAATAAAAATGTGCCATATTAGCAGCAAGTTATCTTCCTGAATATATTTACATTTGAGAAACATCACCAATGTATTTGGCAGAATTTGTCTCTCTGGTCTGAACATTTGGGAGGTGTTGCGAATACCTCACACACACTCACACCCTAGTGTGAATTTGGCAGAGACATGATGTCTATTTAGAGAAGCAGAAACGCATCCTGTTTTCTCTCATGTTGATGTTATGAAGCTTCTCTGTACCAAAATGTTATGCAGTCTCTGGTTCTGGTGAAAGTCTCTCTCTGTAGTAAACAACGGTGTGCTTCAAATCAATTCTGACCAATGCTTCCTGTTGCTGAATGGATTTATGGTTTAGAAACTGTGCAGATTTATATCTGAGGGTGGGTGAAAATGTTCTGTACAATTCTTTCATTTGTGAGTTTTTTTCCACCTACAGAACACAGACAATATATACTGTCTCATATTAAGCAGTGATTTCACTGTAAACCCTAATGCTGTCTTTACCAAAGACATTAAGTTATCATAACATAACATGTTTTAGGTTTTACAAGTATTGTAATTACATTTTATATTTACATTTATTCATTTGGCAGACACTTTTATCCAAAGCGACTTACAGTGAACTCAAGGTACACACTTTTATCAGCTCTGACATTCTCTGGGATTGAACCCACAACCTTTGCACATTTGTTTAGGAATTTATTTAATCAAAGATTAAATCAATTTAAACACAATCATATATAAACTGGAAGTCTGATCCTTTTAAGCTATCTATACCACTATATTGAACTGAGAGAATCACTTCATGGGCTGTTTTAGCTCATTGGGATTTACAGAGTGATGTAACATTTTTGGTGTTCTCTAAAAGTCACCTAAACTACCCTAATAAACATACAGATTCAGCTTTGTAACAAATGTACACTGAGTGTTGTGTGTACATGCCCTCCTGACAGTTTATTTTATTGAGTTGCCGTCCATTTAGAGCAATCAGCAGTGAAGAAGACAGATGCATTAGCCTCCCACAAACAGCTCCCCAGCGGGCCGATCTTCAGAGAGCTCTCAGCTCTCACACACACACTCACACACACACACTCACTCACAAACAGACACACTGTCCAGAATCTTTAAATGATGCCACTAACCTCACACAGTCACTCACACACAGACACACTGTCCATAATCTTTAAATGATGCCACTCACTCACACACACATTCACACACACACACTGCTCTGATAACCTCATTATGTGTTGAATCACTGAACTCAAGTTAAAGCAGGCTTCTTAAACCAGTTAAATCTTAAACCACTTAAATGAGTCCCTACATCAGTAGTCTGTTTGGGTATTTCGTGGCATAATGTAATAATTCACATTAAGCATCTTTCCAATGCTGTGATAAAGCAAAGAAATTGAAAATCAAACCATGTTTTCCGTCATGCGAACCCCTTTCCATTGTTCCTTATGATAAAATTGGCTGTAGTTTCAGTCTTAATGTTTACAGTCATCTACAGTAAAAAATGTTCACCCCTTCCGACATGTTCAAAACAGGAAACTGGTCTTGCTTTACTATCTCGGTGAAACAACTTGACTTTTCTACTGTAGAGACGTACTTCCCTAAAGAGCACTTGAAATCGCTTGATGTTTTCCTTCCTGTGTGTCAGCGTATGTTACATCTCAACAGGTTTTCAACTATTTCATAAGGGCCAAATTATAAAACAGCTTTTAAAGAGTCACCAGCCTTCAGTCCTCAGTCATGTATGAATCATACTGGAATATTTGTATGGAAAGGGGATATTTGTTCATTATAATGTATATATGTGCTAAAAGCAGTTTAATAACCTCAAAGCAAAAAGATTTGGAGAAAGCTTAAAGTTAAAACTTAAAGAAAATCAAATGGCCACAAAAATACAAGTATTATCTTTATGATAAATGGTGTGTTTACATATCACACTGTAGTACGTGAAGCAAAAGAGGAAGTAAAACAGCTATTCTTTTATTTACATACAAATTTACATAAATCAAATTATAATTCAAACCAAGTGCCACAAATAGAGGCGACGTGTGAAGATCCTGCAGAAGACTGTGGATTTGTGATTATAATATTTCAAACTGTTTATTTCAATGAGACACAGAATTTAAAATATGTTTTGACTCCAATTTCCTTTATGTCCAAGAACTTCCAGGATAGTTTCAGATTTGAACTGTTCTGATAACACTGTCTCTTCTGTGTGATAACAATTCCTGCAACATCTTTCTAACCAATCGGGTCCACAGCTGCACTAAAACTGAGCTGTTGTGTCACTTTCTGTAAGCTCTGTATGTTCTGCGATGTATGAACACAGTCATGCACTGTAGTTCTGTCTGCGCTGTTAATGTGTGTTTGTTCTGCGCTAGCTGCTCTGTGTGCAGAACCATCTGTTACTAGAATAATGTTGTTAAGTGTAATCATGTTTCTATCGGTCTGTCTGGTTCAGTACGGCATGGCTGCGTTCTGCCTGTATGTGTAACTGTGCGTGTAAGAGGCAAAAACCAGCAACAAAGTCCTTGTATTCCCATGCATACGTACGTCTGTGTTTTCATAGGTCTGATTAGAAGCTTTGGTCAAACACAGGTCGGAGGGCAACCTACAGCTTGATTCTTATCACACACTTTGGCCCCTGTTTCAAACTGACCTTTTCCACCCGCAAAGCCACGTGATCGTCTGACACAATACAAGCCGCTGATATTTGAGATGCCTTTGTAGTTATAAGGGCTTTGGGATTGCTAGGCAACTGGAGAGAAATGTTTCATTGTCATGCATGAATCAGCCCTATGATAAAGTTATATAAAGACATCATGTTGAGAAGACGCATCCCAAGGTCCTGATTTCACGTGAATCAAAGACTAGATCATAAGCCAAACCCGCGGAGGCTGACTTGTGTTAAAATCGCTTCCCTCTTTTCTAAAAAACACGTCACAACACGTCTTCAGCAGACAGAAAAAATCTGCGGTGTCAAGAGGAAACGAACAGAAGCTCAACACACAGGGCTTTCAAACAACTCAAAAAATGCCACAAGATTTCCAGAAAGTCTCTAAAACTATGAGTCTAGAATGTGCAATATTAAATTCCTGTCCAGGCACGTTTGTTAAGGCTGGTTGAAATAAGGATGCGATTTCCTCACTGTTATATTCCCTCTGCCCAACAAACACTAACCTGGTTGACGCTGATCTAACAAACCCAAAAACTACTAGTGTTTAAACTAGTCTTTATGTAATTCTATGTGAAGACAACATTATTTTCCTGGATCTTACGGTTGTAACACAAACTGTTACCTGTGGTATTCCAGCCATACAGTGACTTTATTCCAGCTGGTATTACTGATGTTTATAGCCAACTCCACACTTCACTTTATCACACTGGTGTTACCATGGTAATGAGGAGACAGTCGTGTCACCTCTGGTTACTATGGTTATTACAAATACAACTCATGGCAAATGATGGTTAAAAGGAAACAACAGAACATAGATTTTAACTAAATGGAAAATGTAAATCTAACTCAAACACTCATGCGACTGCATGAGTGTTTGAGTTAGATTTACATTTTCCATTTAGTTAAAATCTATGTTCTGTTGTTTTCTGTTTTAATATTTCTTCTGTATTTCTAACTAAGGTCTCTTGTCACGGCACTATTAATCGGCACAGTTTATGGCACCATTGTTTATAAACCTGATTTAAACTTGTTTGATAAGTTTAGTAAGGGAATCAGATTTACGTCGTTTTACGTCGTTCAGTTTTATGTCGTTTCCCTGCTTAAATCCGCTGTATTGTATTATATTCGCTGATCTCACTCAACGCTTGATTCACACACACGTGTTTTAGGTCGATCGCATGCAATTCTGTATCGTTGTTTTGCATGATAATGGGAGAGACCCACGCCCCATGCATTAGTCATTGTTTCCATTAGAGGACCACCCTACCAACACCCCCCAAAATCAAACCTCTTACCGTATTTGGACTCGGGATTTTTCTCCTCCGGCTCCATGGTGAGATGCTGCACGCGCGTGTCCGCGACTGTAACGTATATACAGTGAGTTTAGTCTAATCCGGTGAGGAATCGGTGTGACTCCGGCAGACGTGCGTGTTCACACTGTACCCGCATGATGGGCGATTCCGCTTTCCCCGGTGAGACAGCGTGGGACCGCATCCACCAATGAGAGCGCAGGAAAAATTGACAGACAGCCGTATCAGCCAATGAAACGTCACCGCTCCGTCGCTGAAACACACTGACGCTTGAAACGCCAAGAAAAAACGTTACCTTGCGTTCAGCTGCAAAACACCAGTAACTAAACTAAACAGATCAGAGCTGTTCTTTAAAACGCACCAAATTTATTCTTATTAAAATTACGCTGTAAAGCACTAGGACTGCATAACATTTGTGTTTTTCATAGTCTGGACTGATGAAAAAACAGCGCAGATCAAATTCAAGCAGTTCAATGTAAAAGAAGTTCAATTCCTAGAAATACTAATTCGTGGAGCTGTTTAAAACGTGATACTCTCTTATTCCCATAAATAATGTAATAAAGAGATGGGATGACAGCCCCGCCCTGTTTAATGGATATATAAATAAACTCTATTAAACTAACGACTCATTAAAAGTGTGTATTTAGTGTTTTATTATAAACAAATAATAAAACGAATTACAGCTAAACCAATTCAGATCATTAGGGCAGCTTTAAAGTTACAGATTCTCTGTAAGTAAACAGAAATACAGAAATACGTACGATAAACGTCAAACATATAGTGAATGAAGTTCGTCCATCTGTATGTTTTGAGAATATAAAGGGATCGCAGTTAGATTGACTGAATTATCCATTAGAAACAATAAGGACGCTGACCAAGCAGTCGGGATAATGTACTTTTAAATCCCTATCCAAACGCACCTCGTGCTCATCCAATCAGATCGCGAGATTCCCAACCACTCCTCCGACATTCCCAAGCGTTTTCCGCCATGTTGAGTGTGGCACTGTCAAAATAAAACGCCATGTTTTACATCTAAACGAATCGTAATGCATGTGATTGTTTAGTATCGAGCAATTTTGCAGAAAAAAATGTAGATGTTGCAGACAAAGACGTTACGACGTGAAGCGTTATTTCACTGCGCATGCGCAGCTGTAATGCGCGTTGAGTAGCGACAGGACGGGAAGATCATCTGATCCAAGGGCTGAAGGTACGAGGCTTATTTTATCACAGCTCCAGCACGACGTGACGCTAAAGATGTTTTAGTTTGGTTTTAATACATCCTGACCGTACAGGCTGTGTAAACATGTCTGTCACTAACATTGGGTAACAACTCTGTCACGTAAAAGTTCGTGACCTACACGTAAAGTTGTATGTATGACAGTCATGTAATGTTACAGTGTTATAGATGAAGGTTGTTTATAAATAGGGTTTAGTAAGTACTCATGCAAAGTTACAATTACAAACGGAACTTTTTACTATATGAATTGTTTAATGCCGAAACTATGGTTTTTATCGTTTTGTGTAGCTCGCAAAAGCTTTTTGGTCGGGTGAAAACCAGCCTGTAGATCATGTCAGTAAAACACACTTAGACACAACTTTATATTTAAATAAACGTCTGTTGTTGTGTATTATTTGGTGTATTAAATACTGACACACTGTAAAATGTCAGTAGTGTGTGTACAGTAAAGGTTGTTGTTTTATTATGTTTCAGATCATGGCTTTAAGAACAGTGTTCTCACGTCTGCTGGTGAACACACAGAGATGCTGTGTGATCTCTGTGTCACGGGCTCAGAGCACAGCTGCATCTGCACAACACGGTGTGAATTATTACAACATCAAATGTTGAACAGGATCCTTTTATGAGGACAGTACAATTGTATTAAACTTTAACTTTAATAACAAAATGTTGTATCCCAAATTATCTTGTTTTCTAGAGGTGTCCAAAAAACCAACAAAAACACGTAAGTATTTAAATA